>JALIZH010016303.1:0-168081 GCA_030522465.1 Rhipicephalus appendiculatus | reverse complement strand
AGCGGCGACATTTCTCCCGCTCAAGCTAGCCATCTCCCCCGCTGCTTCGCATCCACACATCGTTGCCTTTAGCGGGACATGGGGAAGTTTTTTAAAGACGATAGTCTTTCTTGGGATACCTAAACGAAGAAATTTTGGTCTGTCTGTCTGTCCATCTGTCTGTCTGTCTGTTTCTCTGTTTGTCGGCACGTCGCACGATTCAGCTAGCTGGCCAAAGTTTAACCCCTTGTCTTACGACCTCCAATCTTGACCGAAGAGCATGTGTTCATACGGGTGAGCGTGGGCAATTAAAAATCAAATATTACGCATACCTGAGGCACAACATCAATACCTTAGTACTATTCACAGTGTTCCCTTTAAAACAAAATCTATGGATACGTAATTATAAAGATCCTAGTGTTTATTACGCGGCGCTGAAAATGCGCCGCTGTGTAGAAAACAAGTCTCCGCCCAGTGATTTAACTTCCACGCTGTGGTGCTGCCACCTGGCAGCAGCATAGTTCAACACAAGCCAATGTTCCCCGGTAGCGCTCTAGATGGCGTCCTCTTCTGTTTTATCAATGCCAGCCAGATGCGGCTGATTCATCGTAGAAGAGCGCTGTCTCAGGCAAGGCAAAACATATATGACCGCTTGATGAAATACGACCCACTCTACAAGACATGATCAGAGAACGCAGAGAAAAGACCGACGACCAAATTTCAGCGGAGAAACGCCGGCGTCCTTCTAAGCGTGCCCGGAAAACGTCCGAAAAACGAGCCCAGCGGCTAGCCCAGCTATTAAATTGTGGTACTCATGCCGCTCATGCAGTGCAGTCGGCACAAGACTATCGTCTTTCGACGACATTTGCAGCGAAGCACGCAGATACGCGGCCAATTTTTTTTCTAGCAGCGTTCACTTTGGCGCTTTCGCCGGGTAATTTTTTGACAGAAAACGCATTTAGCGCGACTAACCTTGCTTCTTTCGGAAAATACTGGGTGTTTGCCCTGAAACGCTCCACAGGGTTAGTCGACGCACTTTCAGTGTTCTTGAGTGGAACAGAAAACAACATAGGCATTGAGGGTGTTTCGCATCGTCAACTCATTACTGGCGCTAATCTTGTGGTGCCATCTGTTCAGTTGAAATCCTATCAATTTTAAGTTGAACGCCTGTAATGTCTCATGCGCACGTCCGTGCGTCCGCGTCCGTCCGTCGGTCCGTCCGTGCGAGCCCTCGCACGGTGCCAGGTGGCCCGCCCCCCGGGGCGCGCAGACGGACGCCGGTCGCGCCGGACTCTACAACGCTCCCCGCTTTCCTTGCGTAGCGTCGCTGCACCCAGCGTTTACAATCATGCAAGGAGGAAGACGTACGCATCGCGCTCCATTCTGACCGACCCCGTCTCGATGGACAAAGGCGTTCGCGGAACACACTTTGGAATTTACAAAGTGTCCGTCAATTTAAGCGCTGGAATGCGGATGGCGTCTGCACGATGTGCAAAGCGCGAGAAAATACAAACGCATGCGAAGTGAGGCAGATTAGTCTCGCGTCTCGCTGCGATTCGCGGTAAAAAATTAAAAAAAAAAACACGCACACATTGCGTTTGTGTGCCATCCCACTGAGAGTGTAAAAAAAAAAAAAAAAAACCGCCAGGCCTGCGCAGAACCCGCAGCACAGCCACAGCGAAAGCTGGGAGAGCGGCCTTTAGCCTCTTTTAAACACTCTTGGTGCAACTACTACAAGCCCACTTGCATGGTACCCACTACGCTATAAATCATCATAATTTTTGTGTAGTGGGGAAGCGTCTACTATGCCATTCTTCGTCATTCTTCAGAAAAGCGCGGTGCCCGCTACACTCTTGCAACGAATTATGTGCATTTTGTTGATGCTGTGGCTGATGACGATGAAGAATTATGCCTCAGACTTTTTGTAATGGGTTGGAGCATTGAACGACCCACTCGTTACGCAATTCGCATTGTGTGACGCCTGGTTCTTTCTTTACTGCTCTAAAACGCTTCACAACGCACGTTAACGCGATTCCTTACCCGATATGAAGCCTGCGTAGGGTCAGTTTGCACCGCAGTTTCAAGCAGTGGCGTAGCTCAGTGGTAGAGTGATGGGCTGCCACGCAGAGGACCCGGGTTCAATTCCCATTCTGTCACAGATGTTTTTTTTTATTTATTTAGTCTTTTTCTTATTTCGTGCGATATTGGTTACGGACACCGGCGGCGGCGGCGGCGGACAACTACGGCGCAGAAACGACCCTTGTTGTGATCTCATAACAGCTTTCGCTGTAAAACAAAAGAAATGGCATAGTCAGTCGAATGGCCACCAGCTTTCGCCGAACACACTTTGGAATGTACAAAGTGTCCTTCAAATTTTTACTGCTTGCGAATTCGATTAGACTTTCGAATAGCTGGTATTCGTAGTTTCGAATAATTTAACAGGGCGAAGATCTAAAACGCGACAAAGGTTAATGGTGCAACTTGGTTAGGCTGGGTGGCTAAAACAAACGCTAACATCGTTACAGTAGGCCTTTCGTTAGCACTTGCACCGATATCCGTGTTGAAAAGCAAGTGTATGTTTACATTAAAGGGGGAGTATGCCATTTCCACTCGTAAAAAAAATACCGATGGGAGAACTGTCAAGCCCTGCACAGCATCATTTCCGAAACAAAGGCACGGACTTTGTGAGCGCAGTTGGGTCGCGTACGCCGTAAGCGCCGTAATACGTCCCGACTTTGGCCCGCAATACCCTCAGTGAATGGATTCACTAGTGAAAATTCGATCACGCTTTGCAGTAGCCACTGCAGCACCGCACCACTCTTTCGCAAGCTCCCATCGTTGCCTAGTCTCCTCCTAGGCTCAACTAGTTGCCTAGTCCCCTCTGTTAGCCTGTAGGATGTTAGGACCGGCGCTGATGACTGGAATGGAGGCTCTTCTATCAACACGCTTGCGCGTCCACAACAGCGTAATAAAGTTGTCAGCACGCCGTAGCGTCGTTATTTTTCCTTTGTCTTGCCGTAACTGGTGGTACACGCTTCATATAAAAATACTATTGGATATTAATAATAATTGATGGAGCTTAACGTCCCAAAGCCACGATATTATTATGAGAGACGCTGTAGTGGAGGGCTTCGGAAATTTCTGCCACCAGGGGTTCTTAAACGTACACCTAAATCTAAGCACGTGGGCCTCCAGCATTTCTGCCTCCAAGGAAATGCTACTATTTGATATTCGATTTGAATTCGATATTTTTGGCCACTATTCGGCATCATTCGATTCCAATTCGATTCGGGATCAAATTTCACTATTCACACACCCCTAATATATTCCGCAATTTTTATGACGAGATATATCTGAATGGCGAATATCAATGACATGTAGTCACATGAATATCATGATACCCATTTCATGTACTGCATGATTTACATGCCGCGCTCATGGTGGGCTCGGCGCCGGTTGGCTAGCTTGATATTCGCCAAAATTTATATTGCGTGAGCTGACTGTATGGCGAACATAAATGAAAGGTGGAAACATGAAAATCATGATATGTATTTTATGTACATGATTTACATGCCGTGCTGATGGTAGGCTCCCGGCCGGTTGGCTAGCTTCATATTCACCAAAATTGGTACTGCGTGAGGGGACTGTACGACGAACATGAATGAAGCGTGGAAGCATAAAAATCATGACAGACATTTCATGTACAGTATGATGAGCGTGGCATGTAAATCATGCTGTATATGAAATAAATGTATGATTTTCCTGTGAACATCGGCCATTCATGTCCGTTATACAGTCAAGTCACGCAATACCAATTTTGGTGAATAACAAACCAGTCATGCTGTACATGAAAGGCACGTCGTGATTTTCATTTATGAGGCGAAGCCCACCGAGAAGGGCGGCGGCGAAGAGAAAACGAATGCGGTACTTTCTCCGTTCCATTGACTTTAGCTTGAGAG
Source organism: Rhipicephalus appendiculatus (assembly GCA_030522465.1). Taxonomy (NCBI): domain Eukaryota; kingdom Metazoa; phylum Arthropoda; class Arachnida; order Ixodida; family Ixodidae; genus Rhipicephalus; species Rhipicephalus appendiculatus. The sequence continues at coordinate 164,143 of JALIZH010016303.1, read as the reverse complement.
GTCGCTCGCTCACCGCTCGCCGCGATAGTTGCGCTCGTCTATGACGTGTACTTTGCCCTACTGGGCGTGGTTGTCGGTGCGCGCGACCTTAACTCGTGATGGGGGCGATGTTTACGTCGTGTGCTCCCGCCGGAAAGTTGCGTTGAAGTTACACAGCGCACGAAGCTCACTTAACTCGCAGCATAGGCCCCGTTTGCGAAAGGAGTGCGCTGTTGAAACACAGTGAAGTAACAACTGTGACACTTCTTAGCTCGCGCTAATTCTGTGTACACCTGTGCATACGTTTCGTGCGTCCTTTGTGTTTGAGCAGCGGCTTAAGTGTGGAGCTGTGAACGTTGTCAGTTCACACTCGTCTTGTGTGTGTTCTTATCGTACGTCCTTTGTGCTTGAGCAGCAGGCTGCGCGTTTCGATCTGTTTGCCGTTCTTTGCGCGACATTCTAGCTTGTTGCTATCGCATTCATTACTTCGGCCTTGCGGCGAAAGTGTGACTTTTTTCGTTGTCTTTCGCCCTCTCTCATTCCCTCTCTCTTTTGTAGTTGTTTCCCCTTTTATATTTTTATTTCTTCTCTTTCTTTTTCTGTTTGAGAATTTGTTCAGTCACTTTATGTATTTCTCTTTTTTCCTTTAATTTCTCTCTCTCCTTCTTTCTCAGTCTCCCTATACCCGCCTTCTATCATTATGTTTTTTCTTCTCTCTCTGTATGCGTTCCCTCGCCCTTCAGAGTTGTTGCATTCCGCACCGGACAAATTGGCGCACGTGTTCCGGGAGCGTAGCAGAATATTACTAGGAGAGTCACGATTATGATAGTTCTCTGATTCAGCAGACACGTTACGCCCGGCCTAAATACCTCCGCTGTTAAAAGTTGCGTGCAGGTTGGCCGGTCCATTATGACTTATAGCCTTCTCTTTTGCAGGTCAACTGGTACCAGGTGATGTGCGGAATGCTCATGCAGTTTCTGCTGGGCCTGTGTGTGCTGCGCTGGGACCGTGGCCGGCACATGCTCCAATGCATAGCCGAAAAGGTTAAACACTTTCTGGAATACACAGAAAAAGGTTCCTTTTTTCGTCTTCGGTCACCTTGCTTCAGGCTGGAATCTTACAGAAGCTCTTGGTGACCTAGCTATGCTCGCAGTTCCTCGAACTTCTGATGCCAATGACACCAACGGTACTACCACCGTCAGCGCAACCATTGCACCACTGCTTCCTGTCTTCATGTTCCAGGTGAGAAAATGATTAAAGCACTTATAATTGAGATAATCAGCATCCCAGTTGACAGAGATTTACATGGAAACAGACTAGATCTTGTGAACTCATATTGTCTCCTTTGTAACTATACCTGATTCACTGAACTATATATCGACTGTTGTCCGTACTAATGGACACTCCCGTGGCAGGTGAAATACCAAGATCGCGAGCTACCACTATTCATATCCATGGTAGCCCACAGGGCTTGCAAATAAGCACGACGCCAGGGGCTCCGGAAGTATATCTGAGGTGTGGGGGGGCGACGACGTCTCGGTGCCTTTGTCGGTATATATATATATATATATATATATATATATATATATATATATATATATATATATATATATATATATATATTGTGTGTGTGTACTAGCACTACCCTAAGAAGAAAAGGATGCTGAATGCGGAAATATGTCAGGAACGGGGACGAGGTTTCCAGGTTATGAAATTCCTGCTACGTGAAATTATTTTCTGAAGATCTTTTCGCGGCTGCCGGGAGAATCCCTATCTAGTTTGCTTACAGCACCCTCTGCCTCTTTTAACACGAAAGTGTTTTATGCCGGGCTCCACCAAGATTTGAGTGACGTAGTTCCGTCACGGAAATGACGTCGAAAAAATACGCATAATCAGAAGACAAAGAAAAAAAGTTCCGTCAACGGGAGTCGAGCCTACGACCTCTTGGTCCGCGACGAGAGATGCCGGGCACGCTATCCACTACGCCACGGTCACATACTCTGTGGGCTTTGAAAAAAAGCCTTTTATATCTACCACTATCCTGTCACAGTGCTCTTGGTAAAGTCAAGTAATGCATTATGACCGTGAAATGCACGATTAATTCTTTCAAAGCGTCGTTTCTACGCGTTCGTCCCATTCGGCGCGTTTCGAATAGGAAAAGTACAATTTTGTCGACGCATTCACACACTGCCAGGTGGCGACGTTACCCCCTAGCGTCTTCCTCGCTCATAGCATTCTACGACGCGCAAGTGCTTGGCGTGGCTGTACCTCCGCGTTCCTATCTGGCCCCGCGAAAAATTACAGCCGGCCAACGGGCAAGACACGACGCGCGTTGCGTTTCCCTCAGCGTTGTTCAATATAACTCTAACATGCCGCGAGTAGGCGACCTTAGCCCAAGTTCGGCTTCCAATCAGTAGCGCTGTCTGTTCTGGCTGTCACACCGCTTTCTCGAAATCCGCTCTAACCGTACAGCTACCCCAAGCATCTATGACCACAAGGGCCTGTTTAGTCATTGATCATGGACATTAGTCGTCCGGATACAGATGTACCAACAAGCGTCAACGTGGATGCATCCACGTTAAACGGTGCCCCTAACTGTCAAACACTAATAAACGTTGTGCAAGCTATATTATATCAATGTACAATAAACATTCAACTACTTCTGTAAGGACACGTTTCACTTTCGTGTTATACCGATTCCTATGACGGAGGGATCAACCATGGTTTTTTCTTGTGTTTTGTGCCTCACCGGTAGTCTGTATCGGCCAGATGACTCTGATGCCATCTCATGAAGCCACCATACAAGCTTACGTGAAACATCAAACAAGAAATCTTGAGCTGTATCAAGAGCAAGTATCGTTGTAGCTTACCGCGTCGTTGAAGACGACAGTGAAGTCGATGTTCTTTGTCCGCCTTCTCTCTCAAGGTAGTGGGCAAAACATGTGCGTATCGATGTTTTCTCGTGTAACTTTCTCGCTTGGGCCTACGATACGAGCAGCCAGTTAGGGACCTTAAAGGGAAACTAATGAGAAATATGATGTTGAGCTGGGATGAACAGGGACATCTAAGAACGCGTGCTGTTTTGTTTAGAATTGAAAAGATCACTTATCAGCCGAGATATTCGCAAGCAAAGACCAAATATCTCTTACTCAATTTCTCTCCCCCAGATTCGGTGCTGAAGCGATGTCGTCACGAATCGCATTTCTCTCAGCGAATTACAAGGCACCACAATACATCCCCACGAGCAGATGGCCGCTGCATGGCCGCGGAATTCGTAATTGCCGCGATGGATGTGGCTGCAGACTTTGAACGTCGCAGCTAAGATCTCGCCATGGAAGCAGGATTGCATTTCAGAGAGTCTGAAATGATCCGCGTGATCTCGCGACGGCTCTTCCTGCGTACGATGTCCGGCAGCAACTGACGGATAGCGAAGCCTCGTTTCTGTCGACAGCGTGCGAGGCGTCCAGTTGCCGATTACTGTTTATGTAGAAGCGTATTTCACTTTGTCTTTTTATTAATGGCGATTTCATTTCAGAGAACTGTAGCGGAGGCTCCGTGCAGTGAGGAGAGGCGATCGAGGCAGATCAGTGAGGGCAGGCAGGGCCATGCAGGGCCGCTCAATGCACCCGTTGAATGCGGTAGGCATCTGAAGAGCAGGTAGAATGGTGCCATTGAGGAGAAAATATACCATGGGATTAAAAACCATCGAAGCCCCATAGTTCTCTCCAGGACAGTGGCTGAATCCGTGTGAAATCCGACGCTGAGTCACTACGAAGCTCACTACTATAAACGACGCCCATATCGCTGGGGTAAAACTACACCCTGACCGCCGCCATTACCCCGGCGTTCACCGGCAGACTAAAAAAGTAGTGAGGATGATACCACGATGAATAGCTTTTGCAGAATCACGGCCGGAATGCGTCTGGGATCACTAAGAGAATGTTGAAGGGGCGTTAGTACATGTATGCCTCAGTTTTTCGCTATTTTCTCGCTTTCTAAAGCTCAGTTCACCGTAAGAGGGTGGCATGAATGTGATCGTAATAAGGTAATTTGTCATTAAAATTTTACTTCCTGTATCTCTTTAGTTTTATTGCGCACAAGGCCCACCACTGCTATTCGTTGTGACGTGCTAAGTTGGATCATGATTCCACCTTGCTTCACGGAACCTTGCCCCAGACGACGGGAAGCTGGCGGCCCGAGCTCGTTTTTTTTCTTTGAGTTTCCCACTTCAATCCTTATTTCATCACCAGTTCATCTCTGCACTGGTATCTAGAAACAAGAGCACGGATAATTGGGCTAGTTGGTATTGGTTCATCTTTTAACTGAAGGGCGCGCACACAGACACGGACATTAGAACAAGAATTAAGATGCACAACATGAGCGCTTATGTTGTGCGCATCTTCTTGTTCTAGTGTCCGTGTCTGCCTTATGCGCGCCCTCATTCAGTTAATAGAAACAAGAGCTTGGAAAGCTTGACCAATGTTTTCGGTGACATGCTGATCTGGTGCTGTGTGCATAATTAATGCACCACGCATGGAAAGGAGCTCGGTCTAATTTCATATTTACAGTTTTACCTCAAGGATAACGAGCACCACAATGCATGGCTCGTAAAGCTTAGAAAGGGCAATTAACCGAAGTCCGGCGCAGGGTGTCTGCAGCAAGCACTTCCGAGAGGGCGACTTTGCCTGCCGACTAGGAACGCGAATGTTAATTTGGTGAGCAACAGTGAGTTCACACGTGACACTTTCTCCTTCCAGTGAAGACGTCCACATCCAGAAGTTTTTTTTGAAAAATTGAAAAAATTACTTCGGGAACGTCGTGTAGTCAATCCCCATCCTACGCACGCTGATCGGGGAACATGTCGGTGAGAAGGTACCGATACACAGAAAAAAAAATTGAGGAGGGGTAACATATTTTGATATAGAAATAAAGGTAGTCTGTGAAAGACTTACTGGTTGGAATAAAAAAAGTAAACTTGCAGGGAAATCCTATATTAAACTCGTCTTTTTTTTTTCGAATCCTTAATTTGTCTTGGCGTTTGCCCACGAAAGCTCGGAGGCTGACGTGCCTGATGAGTTGGTAAAGAGCTTCTCTATCGCAACCCTTCCGCAACAAGACTGTGGGCCGAGCTTTCCCCTTTTCGATTTTTTCTACGGTCATTACGTGTGGAAGAACCAAGGGTGGTCTGGGCTGAACCAGAAGAAAAGACTATTTCAAGCGATTCGTTCAATAGGAGCTTTGGGGGTTTCATTTCCGCCCACCGCGCCGTGAAAAGTATTACACTTTGTGTGTGTGTATGTATGCGTGCCCATACAAACACTCGCAAGAACATAGAGAAAAGAGGCTCAGACACCCCTCCCTCCCCGCCCCAAAAATTCCCCATCTCCCGCTAAAGGGAACCATGTGTGTGGATGCGAAGCAGCGGGGAGATAATTAGCTTAAGCGGGAGGGAACGTAGCCGCTCTCATTTCACGGCAGTGGTCCGGGCGCTCATCGCGGGTGCTGCACAGGAGAGAGAATGAGGCGCGCGCGTCCGTCATTTTCATACCCCGCGGAACTACCGTGGCGCCCCCAGCGGAGTATGCAGCTGTCACACTCGTGCGCATCGCTCCGTAGAGGATTCCTAGAGGAGAGAGAAAGGGGCAGAGCGTAGGAGAGAGAGGGGGAGGGGACGCGCATGCGCTGTGGTGGTGTGGGACGCGGGAAGGAGGTACGGACTAAGCCCCCTCCAAACACATGCAAGCAAGATTAACGAATGGGGTCAACCTGGGCGACAGACACCACATGCCTAGCCATTGCTAAGCAGCCTCTCTGTGCTCTCGGCCATGACTCAAGGAATGGGGTCAACCTGGGCGACAGACACCACCTGCCTAGGCATTTCTAAGCAGCCTCTCTGCTCTCGGCCATGACTCTGATGACTGTGTTAGGGTTGACGGCCTTCATATTACTACTGTGTTCTGGTTCGCATAATGGGTGCTTCCCTACTTCATGAAAGTGGCCGGACGCGGGACGGGGGGACGCGGGAGGGACGGACAGAGCCCCGAGCATAAGATGCTTCGCATCTAAAAAAATTCCCCATCTCCCGCTAAAGGGAACCATGTGTGGATGCGAAGCAGCGCGAAGAATCCGGTAAGCGAGCGGGAGGAACGTCGCCGCTCTCATTTCACGGCAGTGCTCCGGGCGCTCATCGCGGCGCTGCACAGGAGGGAGAATGGGGCGCGCGCGCTCCGTCATTTTCATACCGCGGAACTACCGTGGCGCCCCCAGCGGAGTATGCAGCTGTCACACCACCTGTCGTGCTCGCCGCTCCGTAGAGGATTCCTAGAGGAGAGGACAGGGGGGACCGTAGGTGAGGAGAGAGAGGGGGAGGGAACGTGCATGCGCTGTGGGGTTGTCGGACGCGGGAGCCGCTCCGTAGAGTAAGGGATTCCTAGAGGAGAGAGGGGGAGAGGACGCGCATGCACTGTGGGGATGTGGGACGCGGGCGCCGCTTCGTAGAATAGATGATTCCTAGAGTAGATAAAGGGGGGTGAGCGAAGGAGAGGTATAGGGGGAGGAGACGCGCATGCGCTGTGGGGGTTGTAGGACGCGGGGGCCGCTCCGTAGAGTAGAGGATTCCCTAGAGGAGAGAAAGGGGGTGAGAGCGTAGGAGAGAGAGGGGGAGGGGGACGCGCATGCGCTGTGGTGGTGTGGGACGCCGGAAGGAGGGACGGACTAAGCCCCCTCCAAACACATGTAAGCAAGATCAAGGAATGGGGGTCAACCTGGGCGACAGACAACACCTGCCTAACCATTGCTAATCAGCCTCTCTGCGCTCTCGGCCATGACTGTGGTAGTGGTTGACGGCCTTCATATTACTACAGTGTTCTGGTTCGCATAATGGGTGCTTCCCTACTTCACGAAAGTGTCCGGGCGCGGGACGGGGGACGCGGGAGGGACGGACATAGTCCCGAGGGATAAGATGCTTCGCATCTAAAAAAATATCTGACTGCGTGCTTTTGCTCAAATGTTGTCAGCTTAGATCACATGTTCTGGCGGTGCCCTGCGTTACGGGTTGACGAAGACGTTACATCGTCCAAGTGGGATGCTGCGCTACGCAGTCCGGATTTGAAAACACAACTATGGGCTGTCCAATGGGGTCCACGACGTGGCGGAGAGGCTAGGCCTATCTGACCGATTTGGGAGCGGCCCCGATACGTGCTAATTCACACCCCCGACGGGCCTAAATAAAGTTTTCCAATACCATACCATACGCTGGTGTGTAGGTTCATGGTTAAAATCGTGCTTATGTGCGATTAGGCTTACACCGACCTTTTTTATCTGATTGCTTTTTGTGGGCTTGCATAGAAACAAAGAAAGAGGGACAGAACGAAAGGCATCCTAAAGTCGTGGCGCTGAGACGCGCTCCTGCAAGGCCTGCAGAATAGAGTGCTAGTCTTCGTCTCCTAGAGAACCACTTAAGAACGGGAGATATGTTGAACCAGATGAAAACAGGCAGTGCTTTTTACGCAGACAAAGCACCGACAAATAGTGTGTCCAAAGTCACAGGCTTTCAGGAAATTGTGTTTCGTTTGTTGAAGGAAGGGAGCACCCTTTAAAGGGACCGACAACTGGCCACAACGTGTGATTAGATCCTAGTAGAAAGGACAAGACCATGAAATATATTGACAGATTCCAGCATTCTTTTCGCGTTGTGACTAGGATTTATACTTTTAAATCGCGCTTAAAACTGATAAAAACCGTCATGTCACGCAGCCTAGCGGAAGAGCCTTGAAGCTGGATTATGGAATATGGAGTCGATAAATTTACTGTACGTAGTCGCGTAGCCTGATGCTGTCACGGGCGCCAGTCCTCAAAATTAAAATATGTATATTAATATCCAGCCCCGCTCAACTCTGTGCTGCTTACGACATAAAAGGAGTTGCACAGCGAGAAGCGGCGCTGCTGCCGCCGCCCCCAGTGGACCAAGTCGAGCCGCGGCGCATGCGCGCGGAGTGCACGCATGCGCAGTAAACCAGCGCGCTCGAACACGAACGGCTCTTGCGCTCACTGTTTGCAGCATATGAGTATATGACTGCATATTCGCAGCAGATAGAAAAATTTGAATTACAAATGTTTCGCGGCGTTTTCCACTTTACCATTTCATGATTAGACTCGCTGACCGGTAAGCTTTCCTTTGCGCTAAAAAAAAGTAGGCACCATAAAAATTGGTTGTCGGTCCCTTTAACTGGTCAAAGGAGTCTCTAGTCTCACTGCGGTAGCACGCAGGGTTGGAGAAGGCGAGGTGTGTGTGTGGGAGGGGGGGGGGGGGGGTGATATCTGAACATCCTTGAGCGTGGGGGGCATGCCCCCACTGATTTTGAACTTGTGGGGGCGACGGCCTCCACTGCCCCCCTCGGTTCCGGAGCCCCTGCACGACGCAGCAGTGGGAGGTCACACTGCTCAGCTCCTACCCAAACGAGTAGGTCTGAATCACAAAGCGGGAAGATGCAGCCGCCAATGAGCACGGGCTGCTGGCCGACTAACCTTTGTCGCCTCCCGAAAACATAAAAACCATTTCTTATTGGTTTTCAAGAAAAGTTTTGCCCTCGCCCCTTTGAGGTTGGACAAACGGCTAGGCGCTAGTGATGCAGAACTATCGGTAAATGGACTATCGATAGTATCGATAGTTCTTTTTTAAACTATCGATAGTCAATTTATCGATAGTTCTGCATCACTACCGGGGCACCCATACACAGAACAAATAAGAGAAAATATCGACATTTTTTTTAACAATCGATAGTGTAAAGAAACAATTGATAGTACGAGTATCGGTAAACATTCGATAACATCAAGAGTGCAATAAATAGTACCATCAGCAGTCATCTTGATTTTAGCAGCGCACTGACGGACGAGGACTAAGAAAAGAAGGTGCACAACGCGGGCGCCCGTGTTGTGCACCTTCTTTCTTTGTCCTCGTCCCTCAGTGCGCTGCTAAAATCAAGATGAATCCGTACCAACTAGCTCAAGTTTCAAGTACCATCAGGAGTATTGCGGGCGATAGTATAATCAAAAGTATTGTGAATAATTATGCTGTTGTTGGACGGCGATATTGCCAAATGATTTGCGATAGCCTACTATCGGCAGTACTCAGTTCGCTTAATTTATGAGCACTCTTCTGGCGAAAGAAATAAATTATTGCCGCAGTCAAAATGCCGGAATATGTCCATAAATAAATTCGGATTCAAAAGCAACCAGTTACCCCTTACAATTAAAAAGTTAGCTTTTGATATTTTTATTTTGATATCACAAAATGTAATATAAGTTTGAAGCCGCGCAGTTCCGCCACATGTGACGACTTGCTTTTTTCTAAAGCTGAACAGTTCAGCTTAATAATGTCAGCCAATCATTCTGCTGAAGGAACGCAAGCATGTCAACTTCCTTGCCCTCCTGCCTGCTTCTCCTGCTCCACCATAAACTACCACGCATTCGGAGAAAAAGTTAATACTGCAATGAGTTCGCGTGGTTGATTTTATACTATCGATTGTACAGTGGTGAACTCACGTCTAGAACGAAGGAGCGTCGTGCTCGGAACTGCACGGGCGACATCTGCAGTCGTAAATACGCCACACCTCAGCATGCGCGGTGCCAACGGCACGCGTGCCTTGCATTGTTTGTCCTTGTTTGTCACTGCGGATGCAACAACTGCTTTGGCCGTCGAAAGCACTCTGAACGATTAAAAGAAAGAAAAAACACCAAAAAACGAAGCCCACCGTTCTCGACATTATACGATACCACGAATAGAGAATAAGTTCACAGTATAATAGGAGCCAATCCGGGCGACTGCGTTTTTTTTTATTGCGATAGCAATTATATGGACACTCGCGGCTGGTTTTCGCCGTCGGCGTCGGCGTCATTTGCCGTATATGTATATGTATATATATAACCGGGCCCGCCGGTCGTTCGTGAGCGTGAAAAGACGCGAGGGGGGGGGGTCCCTCGAGCGACCTTCGATTTTACGAGCGGGGCGCGCGCGTTATCTCCCCTTCTCGGCGGCCGACAGCGGACGGGGGCGGGGGGCGACGTTCGATTTTACGAGCGCGGGCGCGGGCGCGCGCTTTATCTCCCCTTCTCGGCGGCCGGGCCGGTGTACCCTTCTACGTGCTGCGCTCTCAACGCGAAGAGAATTCTCTTAAACAAGCGTTTTCTAGAGTTGCGTGAGATCGGATCCAAAAAGAGTTAGCTGCCAGCCTCACTTCGTATAACATTACAATTTTTTGCTATCGCATTCATTGCTTCACCCTTGCGGTGAAACTGTGACTTTTTTTTCGTTTTGGCGCACACAGTTCACAGCGCTTCTGATGGCCAAAGCAATTATCGCGGCCGCAGCGATAATCAAGGACGGAAACTGCAAGGCGGGCCCATCATTGGCACCGCGCATGCTCACAAAATTGGCCCGTTTCGAACTGCAGATGTCCCTCGTGCTGTTCCGAGTGCGACACTCCATCGTTCTAGACATGTGTGCTGACCACTGCACTTTCAAACTTACTATCGATAGCGCTATCGATAGTTTCTTGTACCATTGATATTTCGATGGTGGCTCAACTATCGATAGTATCGACAGTACCATCGATAGTTCTGCATCACTACTAGGTGCACGAATGACAGGCTGCGTGAGCACGCAGATAACGTGCTGACTGAAAGTGCGGGCCATCTAGCTGTTCACTGCATGAAGTGTAGGTGCGTTCCTATGGATTCACAGCGCAGTGTTATAGGTCGAATGAGCCCCATCCCATCCTTATTCTTCTAGTTATTTCACTCTCATGGGATGGGGCTCATTCGGCAACCATTATCAAATCATGAATAGTAGTCTACCACTATCCCTCAAGAGGAAGGTATATAACAGCTGCATCTTACCGGTACTTACCTACGGAGCAGAAACCTGGAGACTTACAAAGAGGGTTCAACTTAAATTGAGGACGACGCAGTGAGCGATGGAAAGAAAAATGATAGGCGTAACCTTAAGACACAGGAAGAGAGCAGAGTGGGTCAGGGAACAAACAGGGGTTAAGGATATCATTGTTGAAATCAAGAAGAAGAAATGGATATGGGCCGGGCACGTAGCACGTCGGCAGGATAACCGCTGGTCATTAAGGGTAACTGACTGGATTCCAAGAGATGGCAAACGCGTGAGGGGGGAGACAGAAAGTTAGGTGGGTAGATGAGATTAAGAAGTTTGCAGGTATAACGTGGCAGCAGAAAGCGCAGGACCGGGTTGATTGGCGAAACATGGGAGAGACCTTTGCCCTGCAGTGGGCGTAGACAGGCTGATGATGATGATGATGATGATGTTATAGGTCGTACCGCAGCGCAGACAACACGGGAACTTATCGAGGCGGTGAAGAGTGCTAGCTAGGGGGAGACGTGCGTTAGCGCTGATGTGGTTGGGGGTTTGCCCATAGGAGTGGAACCAGCCAGGCCTCCGGTAGAGATTGAGCATAGGAGCAGGAGCTCACAACAGCAACAACCTTTATTTACCTGGTTAATGGTAGGGTGTTTTGGAGTGCATCAATGCTCGCTTTATAAGGCCTTCGTCTTCTACAGATTCTCTGTTGAGGAAAACCATTGAGTTCAGGACAGTGGAATCAAATTGTCCTCATCTCTGCCCACAAAATAGAAAGGCGAAGCACCACCTTAGAACCAACCCAGGAATGTTGGAAGAGGTACGCCCGGTTCGTCCGGCGGCGAGGGACAGGACAACACAAGACACAGTACGGCACCGCACATCACAATGACAGCTTCGTGGCGTCGCACATTCCTGAAAACTAGACGTGTAGTCAGGGTGCAGTCTTTCCTTCCTAGATAGTGACGCCTGCGCAACTGATAGCCGGCAACAGGCTTAGTCATAAAGCCATGAAGACACCTCGGAATGTGAGAAAGGTGCGTGATGAAGGATCTGAGACGCTTGGCTCATTGTACGGTGGACCTCGCAGAACACTGGAAAAAACTAGCAATTCTTCCGCGTACAAATACAACCGATGAACGAAGCTCCTTAGAACTGGGACGCAAAGGACTATGTACGTTTTGAAACTGTTTATTAAAGTTATTTTAATCGAAGATATCTGGTTTTCACTTGGTCCTGAAGAAGACTGCCTTGTGAATGTACAGGGGTATATTAAGGGGCTTGATTAGAACTTCGACCTGAACGCTTGCAAGCACAGGTATACATATCTGCCGTCGGTGGTTGTGGCTTCCTTGTTGGACATACACTTCAAGTTGTAAGTATCTTCCATGTGCTTGATGATCTAGTCGTCTTTTGAGAATGTCGACTTGAAAGCAGCCGATGAGCATGGTGGGTCGGTAGGAGCCGTACTCGACCATCGCACTTTTCATGTAGTCTTCAATTTCTTGGTTGGTGACGCCCTCTCGAACAAAGATGACACCCACGTCAATGTTCTTTTCGGTGAGACCCCCAAAAGTGTTCGCCTTCGCCGAGGTGGTCGTTTAGAGTCATGCCGAGGTCTTTGCCTTCGATGAGCATGACTCCACCGTCCTGCCAGCGAAGATCATGACTCCACCGCCTTCACGTACCGTCATGGGAGAGTGGAATATACCGATGAACCACATGTAACCTTCCATGCTGTAGGTTTGAGTGCCGGTCAGGCAGAGAACGCCGCAGTTGGAAACGATGCCGGGTTGCTCGAACGTGTTTCTAAAGTGGAACCCTTCGAAGGATGCGAGACAGATTGTCATTTCGGTGTCTCGGTCGATGCCAATGATCTTACGAAAGCGGCGTTCGCTGAAGGTGTCCACATCGGGTAGATCGTATTTCTAGTACTCACAGAAACGGTCGAACCCACAGTGGCTGTACTATCGGAGGAAATAAGAGATTGGAGTGCGGAGGAAACTGTAGTCGTCCTTGGCAGCAGTGTATGTGTGTGGCACAGGGGGAACGCTGGCTTCATTTTTAACGCGAAGTATTTTTTTTTGCGCCATACGCCTTGTTTGCGCCGCACGCGCGGAGAGCGCCTGCTGCGCTCGGTGGCGGGAACGCGCGCTCACCAGTTTGATGGGGAGAGGGCAGATACGAAGAAAGAGGGAGACAGGTTGGAGAGGGGTGCAAGCGGCGATGTGGCGGGTAGCTTCGACGGTGGCAACGGCGCCGGCGGGGTGCGTGCCTAAGGAGCTTCGCTCCTAAGAAATACAGCTGACCTCCAGGCTAAAACCCGTCAGGCTCGGCCTGGTGTGTCCAGTGCGCTCGACGAGGGGCGAGATTCGATGAATACGACCACTGTGGCAGCCTCAGACCGCGACCGCCATGTTGTCGTTCCATCAGATGCACTGCGGGGAACGCTGACCCGGAATAAAGCAGGGCAGACGCCGCCGAAATCATTCCTAGCCTTTCAGCGGCGCCAAGCCGTCAAGGTCGATCACAAGAGCCCGTCCGCCGCCCCAGGAGGTCTCGGAGGGGCTGCAGCAACCACTCCGCAGAGACCATAGACTTGCTCCTTTGTTTTCATTGTGAAGTAGGCTGAGCCCCATCTTTAAATCTGAGAAACGGCTTGCATGCACCGGAAATGAACCAAGCGAAACTCGCGGCACAACAGAGAGCACCTAACTTACCAACCTTTCTTAGGTGGGCTTGTTGGTTCGTGAACATTGTGGCGAAACAGCGCAAACGACGGGACGAAGAATACACGCTGTGTTCAGTATATTCTTCGTCCCGTCGTTTGCGCTCTTTCACCACAACCCAACTGGCCTTGAGAAATGCCAGGTAACATTTTCTGATGAAAAACTCCCTCGGAAACTGCAACTGCACTCTCGCTCGTGAAACTTACAGATAATTTAACAAAAGTCAAAGAAACGCAGACACTGCACGAAGAAAACCAATAGCCTAACATTTTGTATCTTCTCGCGCGAAAGTGACATCCTTTAAGGCGCACAGGTGCTGCGGGCGACACAAAAACGAAAGAAAGTGATTATTAATGAAAGAAAATGTCACAGTTTCGCCGTAAGGGCGAAGCAATGAATGCAATAGCAAGAAATTGGAATGCCGCCTGAAGATCGACGAGCAGCACGATAGTTGCAGCTTCTCGCTGAAGCACGAAGAAAGACGCTCGAAAACGACGCACAGGTATACATAGGAGAAGCGTGGACTAGCAACCATCACAGTTGTTACGCCTTTGGTGTTTGACCAACGCGCTGCAAGTGTCGACAACGCAGGACCCGACGCTGTTAGGTAATTTCTTCTTTCAAAGTGCGGCGCACGAAATGACCCCTCAGCGTCTCCTGCCACGCGGTGGCGTCTAACGCATGGTGTGGACGGTGTTTTTTTTTTCGTTGCACATCACGAGTGGGTACAGAATGAGGCCCCTTTTTCGTGCGCCTCTCAAAAAAGCTTTCAGATTGAAACAAAATGTAGGACCGTTGCGTCATAGAAAACACGCTCAAGCTCCTACGAGATCTGCATACCGCCAGCGGTAAATGGTGTCTATAAATTGCTTGCCGTTATCATGCCGGCGCATGCATGACGTGTGGCTAAGTGGTCTAACGCGGCACGCTGTGGAGTGCGGGGTCACTGGTTCGAATCCCTGGTCGGGTGCCTTGGAATCTCCAGCGGATATACAAGCTGCACCAGTCGTCTAACAGCCTTTCCGGAGAGCAACATGACGATGCAAGACCGCACGGCTCCATCACGCCCTATGAAAATCTCAGAAGTGCGGCCAGTTTTCCACATATGTGATGTTAAGCGGTCTTCTTGCAACATGATCAGGTCGCCAGGCTTGAGCGCATTAGATTCACTAAACGAAATGCAGTGCGTGGACCGCAGCTGTACCAAATATTCTTTACGCCACCGTTTCCAGAAAGCATCTCTTACGCAACCGGAAACCTGGGCCCGGCCCTAAGCCCGGAGATTCAGGGAGCCCGGTGCAGGCCCACCGTGAAAACTACTTTAAGCCCACCAGCCGGGCCTGGCCCTGGTTGCCGGGCCAGGCCCGGAAACCCGGGCCCGTGCAGTGCTCTAGACGGGACACCTCGGATAACGCAAGGAAGGCACGTCAGCTGTAGATGATTACAGTTATCTGTAGGAAATGCTCCCCACAGATACTCATTTTTGGGGTGAAGCACCTTTGGGCCGAGCCTTGTCCGTCCGCGGTGTCCGCCACGGGGAGTTTCGTGGATGTGAGACATAATAAAAAGGTTTAACAATAGGCTAATATCAATCATAATTGTGACGGAACAATATAAAACACCTAGAAACACAAAGCCGTTATCCTAGTCGGCGACGTCAACGTACACTCGCGTTAAAATTACCAATTTCTGTTATCGCCATTCCTGGGTAGATATAAACTGTGAATCACCTGTGGCACATACCCGCGTACCTGTGGCGCATACCAACCGATGTGAATAAAACGAACAATCATAATTGTGACAGAACAATATAAAACACCTTATACTAGTCCCAAACGCTCTATACTACTCGGCGACTTCAAAGTGGGCATTATAGA
Source organism: Rhipicephalus appendiculatus (assembly GCA_030522465.1). Taxonomy (NCBI): domain Eukaryota; kingdom Metazoa; phylum Arthropoda; class Arachnida; order Ixodida; family Ixodidae; genus Rhipicephalus; species Rhipicephalus appendiculatus. The sequence continues at coordinate 148,676 of JALIZH010016303.1, read as the reverse complement.
CCTCAGCACCTACCTTTGTCGTAATTTCTTTGTCACTTTATATCACTTTGTCATTCAATTTGCATTATATGGGGGCAACGCTTAAGCAACGTATGGTAGCACCGTGAGCTTTGCCTACTCGTCATATTCACTCCGTGGAGATGCGTAGGCTTTCTTCTTAGTCTATACGCATTTATGCAGGTAACTTACGGCACCCTGACTTATTTTATTTTTCCCATTAACACATATGCTAAGTTATTACGTTCTGCTAGGTTTAACTGTCCACGTCAAAAGCGCGTCGAGGACGCCGTGTTGCTTTTGTACCATTATTGATGATGGGTTTATTTAACGTATTTTCATGTCACATTTTTAATCTGACTCGCAGGCTTTGCCGGTGATATTTTTCTTTGGCTTTTTCGTGAACGTGCTGTATTTCTACGGAATCATGCAAAGACTGGTGTTGCTGATCGGCAGCTTCCTGCAGTTTACGATCGGCACAACCGTCTGCGAGTCCATGGCAGCAGCTGCAAACATCTTCCTTGGAATGGTAACTGCATGTACAATTGACTGATATGGTCTGCAAAAACCAGGAAATCACGAAAGCGCCATAATGTGCGAGTGAACTCGGCACCCATTCAATTGTACTATGATAAAATGGGGGCTGCAGGAACTCCACAGAAACCCGGGCCTCTGTCCACTGACGTAGGCAGAAATTTGTTTCGAGAGGGGAGGGGGGGGGGGGGGGTGGCACGTCCTTGGTCTAACATGGGGTTCGGGCAGGTAAGTGTGGCTACGCCAGTGCCCCTGTCTAGGGCTCCCCTCCACTCTCAACGCCTGGTGAGCCGGAAATTGTTGCCCTGCCTCCGCTAAGCTTCCCGAGAGGGCTGTAATGCAGAAATATTTGATGGTTTATGACCGCTCTCTACGGCGGAGCCTTCGAGAGCATACAAGAACAAAATTGTTTTTCACACAAAACTTTAATGAGCGTAAAAATAAAAATCTTATGTAAAATCAATCACCTCACAAAAGGTTCACAGCGCACGATGCAACACTTATAATAGTAAACAAAACGCACGCTCAATCAAGAAAACTGAACCCCATAGTTCAGCGTGGAGGAGTAGTGGACTGGTGAAACAATAGGTGCTGTTCACTCACGCCAAATTGTCTATAAGATCATCGACGACTACACGAGTGGAATGTAGTGGCCCGGCTCATGCAGCGGACGCAGTCTGCTTGGGTTAGCACGAAGGACGCTGGCTGCTTGGTAGCCCGCTGAGATGCAGCGTCGTCCTGGCCAGGCGATGGAGCCTTACTTCGTATAACAATTTGTTGCTATAACATTGATTGATTGGCCGTTCTGATAAAACTGACTTTTAAGCGAAGCTTTCATGAGTCAAATTTTGGTGACGGCTTAGTTCACGAAGAACTCGGCGCCTATTGAGTGTGCGACAATTCGGGTGTACACTAATAGGTCTCCCAAGGTCAAATGCATGTTTGTTTTCCCATACCTCTCGCAATAGTGGCTGCTTTGTTGGCGATATTCCGTTTCTGGTCACTTTTCATTTCACCTCGCCACATTTTGTTGTTGCGACAGTATTGCTCTGTTGAGCACTTGGTTGAAGGTCTCATTCTCGGCATGGAGGAATTAAAATGGTAGTATCGCACAATGTTATAGATAGAAATAAATATAGTAGACGCACCTGCCAAGCTTCGCTTGCCGCGTTTTTTTCAATAGGGGAAAGTCTCCTCAATACTTTTTTTCAATTTATCAGTGTTGCACTTGTCGAGGCAACGGCTTCGCAGGCCAAGTCCGTCTAATGAACGCGTGGGGTGGATAAATCGTGACGTACTACTTCGTTGGTACTTCAAGTTCCTGGCATATTTTATTGCTTTGTTTATTATTGTATATGTCCCGTCGTATTTGAAATTGCGCATTTTCGCATGTTGATAATTAAATAGTTGTTCCATAGTATTCGCGTCTGCTCTGGAACTCACCAGTCATCCTGACCATCGCTCGTGCGCCCAGCACTGGTCGACGGGACAAGTAAGCTCCGAAATAGGCCGCTGCCTATGTATAAAGTGGGAACCTGCTGAGACGCCGATGCTGTTGACCTTTTCTGTGGGGTCAAAACAGTTTCGTAGTTGACTGTCGTGCGCAGAATGGTCTCTTACATCCTTCTTGATTGCAGACCGAGGCCCCTCTGGTGATACGGCCGTTCCTTTCGAAGATGACGCTGTCCGAGCTGCACACAGTCATGACGAGTGGCTTCTCCACCATTGCCGGAAGCGTCATGGCCGCGTACATCAGCTTTGGAGTAAGTAGAAAATTGAAAATTAGTTTATCCGTGCGCTTGAGTACGGTAGCGTCGCTCATCTTTTAAAGGGCCCCCTGAAGCGGTTTTGTTGACCTTCTGTTAGCCTTCAGGCTACAACACTATCGTTGTCATTTCATTTACGGATAGCGGGAATGGATGCATTGAATATCAGGAAGTAAAAAATGCAAAGATGGGCGGACATTCAACCGAAAATGAATGTAGTGCAGCAGCTGGAAATGATACGATCTTTTCGCATAATAATAATAAACATTACTGCAGCCCATAAGGTATCTATTGTAAATACTGACGCAAGATTCTCTGAAAACGCTATTTATTGTCCAAAGAACACGGTGCAACATCTAAAGTTTCCTCATACAGCGCTAAATTAAAATTATTAGGTGGCAACATACTTTGCTATGGACCTTTGGTCGAGCCGCACCTGTGGCGGAATTTCTGAAAACATGGTATGGCATGAACGTGAACTTTGCACGTAGAGCAAACAATCTTCGACCTCTTGTCATTTTGTTCACTTAAATGACACCAGCAACGTTTCAAGGTTCATGACTTTTTTGGAAAATGTAGTACAGGCGAAAGCGGCACTTGGTCTGGTACACCTAAAGTTCTTTCGGTCACTTTGGAAGACCTTTAGGGCACGCTCATTGTTGCCTTTTATTTTCAATAGTATTCCTTCAAAATTGACCAAGAAGCCAACGCCTTGCTTCCCAGTCGTATGGTGAATCTGTACTGCATCACTACTCGAGCGAGCAATTATGCACAATGGTTCGTCCTGGTCATCATCTTCCTCGCTGTCACAAAAGTTGTTTACATCATCAGGTAAAGAAAAGTGCAAATCTAGTGCTTATTGAACTATCGAGCGCGCTTTCTATTAGAAAAACAGAAAATGGCATCCTGTGGATTGGCATCGTGGAAGGCCCGTAGGGAAGTATATTCCCACTGCACAATTACAATTCAAATGTCAATAACTTTATTTCCTCGCTAAATTAGGATCTAAAAGTGAACCAGATAATAGCTCTACACTTGATGCATTCAGTAAATGTATTTACTGACCTTTCTCACTGCGGCAAATATATCCATCCACAGTTTATCGCAGCTGGTGAAAACCCGCGCGACGAACTCCCGCTCAGAGAGAAAAGTGTGGGTGGCTCCAACGAAAACTGAGGCATCTCGTACCAACTTGCATCGGAGTCGCTAAAATTTTGTCCATTTGATTCTGAAACATCACTTCAGATGTAGCAACCGTCTCAGGGTGGAGCACTTGGGAGTATTGGAGATAGATGCGTTTCAACATGGTGGGGAATATGTTCCCTACGGGCATTTAAGGGTTAATACAGGCAGGACACACATACTACTCGGTCTCAGCAGCAAAATATTGTATTCTATGCTTTCAAGATATTCGTTCAGTGTTGAGGACGATACACTAGAGCTAGGGAGAATATTCCAATGTTTTCAAGTGTGTGGAGACAACAACAAAACTTAAACCAGTCGTCTCATAAAACTAGCAACAGTGGTGATATCTGGGTCATTCATTAGTAGTAGCACTGAGAGGCGGGCGAGTTGAAACTTATCCATCGTTGGGTAGCACACAAATTGACACAAGACAAAGCGAAAGAAGCAGGACAGGGCGCTGGTCTAACAACTGAAATTTTTATTTGAAAAAATACACACATATATATATGCAGAAAAAAAACCCTGCACCACACCAGATTCAGTCGATCAATGAAACGGATTTGTTCCGATAATGAAATAGATGGCTGACAATGCAATGGCTATCACACCCTTCGCCATGTGGTATGCCTCAGTTATTTTCACGCGCGTTGATTAGATGGCGATTGATGATTGAGGTTTTTGCGCAGAAGGCGTGCAACCGCAATCGGCGGTGGCTGGCGAGGTGAGATGAGCTCCTTCAAAAGAATTGTCATGCTCGCGCAGCCTGGATATTCGGACAGTCTGTTCGATTGTCGACACTGCCACTTACCGTGGAAGATTTCTATATACCAATCCCCGGAAGAACACGCGGTGTCTAACGTGCTTGACTGCGCAAGTTATCGACTGCCCTAGCATCCCCTTAGCGCGTCTATCAATCTTGCCACACAAGCTGCCCAATTTATTTCCACCTGAAAAAACAACATCAACCCCATACTTGCGCAGAGTTTCTTTAGTCTATGTGAAATGTGTTATGCAGTGATTCCATATGTACATTCCATTTCACATAGACTAAAGAAACTCGCGGGGCAGTATGGGGTTGATGTTGTTTTTCGGGTGGAAATAAATTGGGCAGCTTGTGTGACAAGATTGATAGACGCGCTAAGGGGGGATGCTAGGGCAGTCGATAACGCTTGCGCAGTCAAGCACGTTAAGAAGTACACCGCGTGTTCTTCCGGGGTGGTATATAGAATTCCTTGCACGTGCAGCAGTGTCTACATCGGACAGACTGCCAGATGTGTCAATATCAGGCTGCGCGAGCATGACAATTCTTTGAAGGGTGGGGTCTCATCTCCCCCTCGCCAGCCATTGCCGTGATTGCGGTTGCACGCCTTCGTTTGCGCAAACCTCAATCATCAATCGCCATCATAATCAACGCGCACGTGAAATAATTGAGGCATACCACATGGCGAAGTGTGATAGCCATTGCATTAGTCAGCCATCTATTTCATTATCGGAACAAGAAATCCGTTTCATTGATCGACTGTAATCTGGTGTGGTGCAGGGTTTTTTTTTTCTGCATATATATATATATATATATGTATTTTTTCAAATACAAATTTCAGTTGTTAGACCAGCGCCTGTCCTGTCCTCTTCTTCGCTTTGTCTTGTGTCAATTTGTGCGCTACCCAACGATGGATCATTCATTAGTCTTGATTTCAAGATACTTAGTTCCTTTGATCATTATTTAGTATTGTATATTAAGGCAGAGAAATGTCAATCTTTAATATCTGGCTTAGATTCGAGGGGAGTCGTCTTTGTTAGCACAGTTGTGTTGGGGGACAGACGCGGCGGCATTCATTGAATATAAGTCATGAGGCGAGGCGCTGAATCTTTTACAGCAATAGACAATTTATGGCTCTGTGAGGGTCCCAGACTATTTTTGAATATTCCATTACTGGCATTACGAGTGATTTGTACGCGAGACTCTTCATATCGGGAAAAGTACGGCGCATGTCGCGTGTCAGGTACCACAGCTATTCGGACGCTGTGAAAACCGCAGCGCCTATTTTTGAGTATTCCATAATAATATAATAATAATATCTGGGGTTTTACGTCCCAAAACCACGATATGATTATAAGAGACGCCGTAGTGGAGGGCTCCGGAAATTTCGACCATCTGGTGTTCTTTAACGTGCACTGACATCGCACAGCACACGGGCCTCTACCATTTCAACTTCGTCGAAATGCGACCGCCGCGGCCGAAATCGAACCCACGACCTGCGGGTTTTGAGTATTCCATCGTACGTCTCATATAAAGTTTATTCGTAGATATTTGTATTTACTCATGCTTTGTAATGAGTTGAATTCATTTTAAAATTGTGTTTTCGAATGTTTTTCTTCCTATACTCACAGTATTCTCATTTTTTTTTCGGACAAGAACAGTTACGCGACGGAGGAAAGAGAAAAAGCCGGCAGATCCCACGCATTGTAGGAATCGACGTAAAGCGAAGCAGCCATGAAGGAGCAAATCATGCTTTACATAATTTGCATGGCATGTTTGACATGTTTGGACCTGTCATTTATGTTCGTCATACAGTCACGTAGCGCAATACCAATTTTGGTGTATATCAAGCTAGCGAACTGGACGCAAGCGCACCATGAGCGTGGCATGTAAATGACGTTGTAGATGACACGCATGCCAAGATTTTCATGTTACCACCTGCCACTTATGTTCGTTAAACAGTCATATCACTGAATAGCAAATTTGGTGTATATCAAGCTAACGAAACGGCCGTGAGCGCGCCATGAGCGTGGAATGCAACTCATGTTGCTCATGACATGTCATAATTTCCATATTACCTCTTGTCATTTATGTTCGTCATACAGTCACGTCACTCAATACCAAATTTGCTGTATATTAAGCTAACGAAATGGCCGCGTGCGCGCCATGAGTCATGTCGCAATGACATGTCATGATTTCCATATTTCCACTTGCCATTTATGTTCGTCATACAGTCACGTCACTCAATACCAAATTTGGTGTATATCAAGCTAACGAAACGGCCGCGAGCGCGCCATGAGCGTGGAATGTAAATCATGTTGTTCATGACATGCACGTCATTATTTGCATATTACCACCTGTCATTTATGTATGCCATACAGTCACGCACTCAGTCGCAAATTTGGTGTATATCAAGCTAACGAAACGGCCGCGAGCGCGCAATGAGCGTGGCCTGTAAACCATATATTTCAAGACAAGTTGGTCGTGATTTTCATGATATGACCAGCCATTTATGTTCGTCATACAGTCATGTTATGCCATACCAAATTTGGTATAAATCGCATTAACGATACCGCCAGGAGAGCAGAAAGTCGTAGGCGGCTAGGTAGATAGATAGCTAGATAGATAGATACGCTCAAAGTCGCCGAAGTTCGCTAAGAAATGCTTCGCATTTAAAAAAGTATTGTAGATGGACATGACGCCACAAGTTGTGGAATGCTGATGGTCCGCCTTGTTGATGTCGCATAATAATGCGCTTCAAGGGCGTGTTGTGTTTTTCATGTGTCCCGTCCTTGAAGCGCTTTATTGTTATTATGTTATAAAAGGCCGCTACGGGCTCTGATTCAGTGGAGCCATGCAGGGTTGCCGTTGGATAGACTAGAAAAGGAGCCAAAACTGTAGCTAAGACTAGTCCAAAGTAGCCATGCCATTTAATTTTAGTGCGAAATTTGTAGCCAAATAGAAAAAAAATATATATATGGTATGTAGAGTTGCTAGTATTCCACACAAAATAATATGACTTTGCATAAACAAGAATGAATTCTAACGAACACAAAATTTTTCCCTCTTGCTTGGTCTCCAAGCCGCGGATAAGATGCAGAAACATTGGCGGCGGCTTAGCTTAGCTAGGCCCAGTTATTCAAGTGTTACACTTGGTTATGCACAGTTTGTCCACCGACCGATATGTCTAGTCGAACATGCCGTACTGCGAGCACTTACTACCGTCGTTTCGTCAGTTTGCGAAGCCGCAGTGGAACGCCCCTAAGGCTCGCCGCTGTCGTCTTTCTGCATACTTCCCCCGATGTTTAGGTCGCCGAAGTTCTCGTTCATCAGTCGTTTCAGCCTGCCACTTAGCGCACTGGTACCCATATTTCGGTTTTAACTCATTAGCAAGCCGAGCGACATCCGCCGTATGGTCTGACGCCGCTTTGACTGCGCCGAGAACTTCGTCGCAGATAGACCAGCGTCCTCCATCCATCGCGCGACTATGGCACAAGGGCAGAACTGAAGAACTCGCCAGCTGACCCAACGTGCCAGAGAGAGGGGCGAGTCACGTGGATATTCACGTGAACACGGATAGCGACGCAGCACTTGTCATCAGTGCAGTGGTCGAAGCAGCGGCGGACGCGACTAGTCGCGCGGTATGCGGTCTTCGCTTGAAAGCTAAGCGGAGATACGCGACAAAAAGTCGCTCAACTAGGCCAGTAAAGCTTTCAGTTTAAATATTGATCAGCTATTGTACTTTCAGCGCGCTTGAGTACAGTTTGTCTACGATTAATAGAGTCCTTGAAAAAAGTACTATTGTGTGGCTATATACACTAACGCGTCCTTATACACTAACATTCCGCATGCAGATGGAATCGCGGCAGTCGCGAAGTCCTACGAAGCCGCATCACCCGATAAACTTATCGATAGCAACACATTGGCAACATTGCTCACGCTTATTTTAGAGCTAAATAACTTTCAATTTGAAGCACAACATTATGTTCAAATTAGTGGCACGTCGATGGGTACGCGGATTAGACCCAACTACGCCAATATATTTATGGGCCAGCTTGAAAGTAAATTTTTGCAAACCCGCGCGCTGAAGCCTTTTTGTTACAAACCTTACATCGATAACATTTTTCTTATTTGGCCACACGGTGAACAAGAGTTACTTTCCTTCATATCTGATTTTAACGATGCCCACCCATCAATATCATTTTCCCACACCTACTCTGCATCTACTATTACCTTCCTTGACGTCAGCGTTTCAGTTGTAAATAATAAACAATACACTGCACTCTACAGGAAGCCGACAGACCGGTATCAGTATTCGCACTTTGACAGCAGCCACGTGAAACATTGCAAGACTAGCATTCCTTACAGTCAGGCCTTACGTTTTAAAAGAATCTTTTCAGAACAATCAAAATTTCAAAAAAATTGCGGAACACTAAAAGACGTTCTAGTCAAACAAAAGTACCCACCGCAATTAATTGACGACGCAATAAAACGTGCTGATGTGCATGATCGTAGAACGCTGCTGTGTACTGCTAAGAAATCGACCCCGTCATCACAAACAAACCTTGTCCTCACCCATTCTGCGTCAGTTCCGCGTGTTTCTGATGTGCTAAGGAAGCACCATAATATTTTAATGCAAAGCGAACGCCTCAAGAACCATTTTTGTAGAACCACCTAAAGCAGTGTATCGCAAGGCTAAAAGTATTCGAGACATACTCTCATCGTCATCATCGAAAACAGACTGTCCTGATGCGATCGGATGCCACCCTTGCCGAAAACCGCGATGCAAAATGTGCCCGTACATGCGCACATCGCGACAAGTCACTAGTACAGCTTCTAACTTTTCTTTAAAAATCAAAGGCAATTTCGACTGCGACACTAAGAACGTAATATGCATGATCGAATGCGTGCTATGCAAAAAACAGTACATTGGGCAAACAGAAGGACCTTTTTAGACTGCGTTTCAACAATCCCAAATCTCATGCTAACATCTTGCCGAACCTGCCCATCTCAAGACACGTGCACCTCCCGAACCACTCTTTTGAAAAACTAAAAGTCACACTACTCGAATCTGGTTTCCGCCCAAATTATGATAGAGAAGCCCGTGAATCCTTCCTCATCTATAAGTTTGACACCGTCGCGTCGGGTATGAATGAAAACGTAGCAAGATTGTCTTGACTATCTGTGTAATGCGTATCACCTTCTTTAGTTTCCCTTCTTTGACTAGCAACTCGCAATATATGGTTTACATTGGTTGGTTACGTAGCACCTACTTAATAACGTCTTTTGTACAGCGCTGTTTTGTTCATATTTTGTTATATTTAAAATATATTTTCTTTTTGCACTTTGCGATTGCCGGTCGTACTTTATGTCATGCTATGCGCTCTCATGCTACACGTCAGTTATGCGTTCCTTAAATCACGTGCTCGCAAAATGCAATGCTTTTACATGTGTATCAGGTGCTTTTCACAGCGAGTGATATGCATTCTTGTTAACCCATATATCTCTTTTCATGTCAGTTTCATATCGTCATCACATTGATATGCACATGTATATAAACTGCACTCATACCATGCAATGTATTCCGGTGAAGGCCGGACCCGCGGCCGAGACGTCAATAAATCGCTTCGTACGCATGCCTACTTGATCGTGTCTATATATATATATATATATATATATATATATATATATATATATATATATATATATATATATATATATATATATATATATATATATATATATCCGGGACATGAAGGTGACGGCAACGGCAAAAATTGGCCCAGAGTGTCCATATTATTGCTATCGCAATAAAACAGGCCAACAAAGAGTGGAAGAAGTAGAGGGAGTAAAAGCAATAGAAGTGAAGTGAACACAGCAAAGTTCTTAGGTACTGTCCCCGTCCAGTCCCCCCAGAACGTGTATCAGCATCCATCAAGAGATGCAGGACAGCCATGAAAGGCGGTGCTCCTGTTCCCAGTAGGGGCCGGCGAGCTTGATAGCACGAGCGCGCCACAGAATAGGTGCCAGACGGCGGACCCCAGGGCGGAAGAAGAGATGTCACCACAGCGGCAGGCTTCACAGTATCGCCCAACAAGTAATGGCACAAAAGGGATTGCGCCATGACCGTCAAACGAGTTAGTTATCTGTCATCCGACTGCATAGGCGTGCGAAGTCTAACCACAGCGCGACTCTAGTCACTTGACAGGTTTTGGCCAAAGCCACGTTTAACTAGTCGCGTAACGTAAAACATGTAACGCTTGTCACCTGATATGTGCCCACCGAAATCACTTAACGCCAGTCACATGACACGTTCGCGCCTGATCACATAACGCTAGTCACGCGGCATGTTCCCGCGGAACCGACAGAATGCTAGGCACGTGACATATTAACGCGATAGCGTTAAAAGGGCTCGTTTCGCAGAAATTCCGGCGTCACCGTCAATGTCGGCGTCGTTGTTTGTGAGCGAAAAATCGTCCTTGTCCGTGACCGAAAAATCGAGAAAGATGCAAATAAAATAAATAAAAAAAATCACGCCATATCCACGAAGTGAATGATGATGAGTGGGCGAAGCTCCGGAGGTAACCTGGTAAACCGGTCAATCCCCGTGAAATTTCGCCCACTCGATCATCATACAAGGACCTGACACACAAACGCGGGGGTGTGGTGTGATTATACATACAGTATATAGGCAATGTTTTCATTATTTACATATTGATAAAGTATATACACAATGTTTTATTATTTTACGGACCACAAGGAGGGGGTTCCCCTGATTTTGTTTTCCTCATCAGCGTCATCGTCATCGTTATCACATGTAGTGGGTACATTCCACTATACTGGAACGCGCTTATTCATGGTCATCAGGCGTCATCTTTATCATGTGGAGTGGGTGCATCCCACTATACGTGGCTGCGTACTACTACTACTACTACATAAACTACAAAGGAGCGACAGACCCACACCCTAAGGAGCTTCGCCCCTAAAATTTGCGGCCCCGAGTGGGGATCGAACCCCGGCCGTCTGGGTGGCAAGCAGGTGTTCTACCACACAGCCACGCCTCTGCTTGGAAATACAGTGCAAATAATTTCCTCTGCTTGGAAATGCAGTGACAATAACTTTGATAACACACGCGTCCTGTATATGGGCGTCGGAATATAACATGCAATATCGCAGTATTATTGCGTGATACAAGCGTACATTGCCATCGGGCGTCACAACATGACTGTCATAAGGGCTACGTGGTTTAAAGCCGGTAACCCATTACAAAAGGCACACACGTTACTGCGCGTATTCCCCTTAACACCACGTTGTGGGTGCATAGCAAGTATGCACTAAGTGGTTGAAGTACGCACTAGGAACAGTATATCGCTATCGCGTCCAACTCTGAACGGCGAAGCTTAAAGGTCCCCTAATTTTTCCTACCAAGATCGCGTAACGTTAGTCACGTGACATATATTCCCGCCAAATCACGTAACACTCGTCACGTGACATGTCCCCGCCAAGGTTACTTAAGACTTGTCGCGTCACATGTTCCCCGCAAAAAATCGCACAACAATACTCACCTGGAAGGTCGGTACGCATTCTCTGCATCGTTCTTCAAACATCTCAACACTTTCGTATTCAAGTTCAGACTTGTCAAGTTTGTTAGAGTCCTCTTACTGTACATTTCGTCCACTGTCTTTCTCTTTGCGCTAGGAATGTGCTGGGCGGTTCAGTACGTCGACATGGTCAAGAGTGCCATGACGTGACGGACACATCGTTTTTTTTTGCGTAACTGCACGCGCTCCACCGAAATGGACATGCCCACTAAGTGGACACCGCGAGAATAGCTCCTCTGGAGAATGATGTCGTAGTGCAGGAAATAGGCAACGTCAGCCGCGCAGCTGGTCGGTAGCACTCGAGTGATTCCATAGTGAGTGGCATAATCCGTGGCTACTGCAACCCATTTATTTCCATTTGTTGAAGTCGGAAATAGATCTGGGAAGTCCAAGCCTCGATAAAAATTCTGCGCTTGGACTTCAATAGGCTGAAGGCGACCGGCAGGAGGCGTCGTAGGTTTCTTTCGTCCCTGGAACAGGCTGCAAGCCGCAACGTAGCGGCGAACGGAGTGATAAAGAAGCTGCCAGTATACCCGTCGAGGAACACGGTCGTAGGTTCTGGAGACGCCTAAATGTCCCAGAACTAGGGACATTCTGAAATTGTTGCAGGGCATCCTTGCGCAGGTGACGTGGTACGACGAGTAAATGTTCCGCGCCATCGGGGTGTAAGTTGCGGTGATACAAAAGGTCTTGAAGAAGTGATTACTTCGTGGTTGCTCTGCAGGGTTCGAAGGAACAACGGCGAAGGCAACTAGGACGGTTAGGCTGCATAAGCCGGTCCAAAATGACTTGGCTTGGTATGCCCAATGATGTGGAAGAAAGCAGCCGCCGACAGGCGGTTGCATGAAATGTGGGATCTGACCGGGTGTGTACCCGCGCAATGCGTGCGCGGCGTGTGCCTGCAGCGCCTCCAAGTGTGGGCATCAATTTCACATGCGAAACGTACGACAGGTCGTTCACCACGGAACGTGGTTTGAGCGTACACCAGACTCGATAGGGGCACAAACCTCATGGAAAGGCAGGTACCAAGTCACCTGCCAAACCCCAGAGGAAAGCGATGAATGAAGCCTCCTGGAAAAGGGATTCGAAGGCAGACCGCGCGAGTCCTCTGTTGGAAACAATGGCTTTGTGCGAGTCAGCAACAGGAGGAGACAGTGCCAGGAGAGGTTCCAGCTAAGGGTTCCTCTAAAAGTCTTGCTTACCTGGAGACCCATTCTCCGTCTCCAGCTCCCGGGCTGTCAGACGCGGTGGTTGCGAACAAACCGACCGGCCACACCTTTTAGGGGTCAGTCTGGAGAAGGAGAGCGGGCACCTCCGACTCGTCAGCTCCTCTTGTGCGGAACGCGGCGGCTGTGTGCGGGTCTGCCGACGGCAACAACGAGGGGTTAGAGTGGCGCGGAATGGGGGCTCGGCCCAAGGACCGGCGGCAAATACCGCCTGGTCTGCTTTCGGACTCAGAGACTGATGAGGAGGAGGCCACCTGTGTCTTTCAGAGTAGGCTCCAAGGTACCAGCTCAGGAAGCGGCCACCACAAGAGATGACGGCAACCCGAGCGCTGCAGTTGTGGGGGGTGAATGTGGAGGAAACACAGCCGAACGAAACCGCCTCTCCGAGTACTTCAGCTCCCCACTGCGTGTGCCCAGAATGCGACGGGGCTTTCGGTACAATGATAGGGTTGAGCCAGCACCGAAGGGACGCCCACGTGGAGGGTTATAATGCTGACATAACGTCCCAAGGGAGTAAACCAAAGTGGCACAGAGAGGAAGAATACCTCATGGCTGTTTTTGAAGTAGAACTGAGAAGGCAGAAGGTGTACAACCTGAACCAGAAGCTTCACACCAAGTTTCCGATGCGTATATTCGATGCTGTAAAATCCCACCGTAGAGGTGTTGACTACAGGAAGCTAGTGGACGAGCTGATGGCCAAGAAAGTCTGGGTCCAGAGCATCACTATGGAGACCTGCCTGGCAATACAGCCGTTGAAGGCGATGATCCAGAAGATATCAGGGCTTCTCTATGCGACGAGCTGAGAATACTGACGTCCAAGCCTCATCCCAAATCATACAAGGCTGCCGTCTATGGGAAATAGCCAAGCATTATATCAGCGGCGAGCACATGCCCGTAGAACTGAATGCATACTTAGCTAATGCTTCTCCGAAGACAACGTCCGCCCTAGGATTAAAAGAAAATTTGGCGAGGGGAGAACAAGAAAAAAAAGGAGTATGCCAAATGCCACAATCGGTGTAAGAAAGATTGCTCCCGCTGTATTCGCCAGATTATGGATGATGCTCGTGATTTTCAGGTCGATGACCCAGACAGCTTCCTGGAGGAATTGAGAGCGACAGTGGAGGCGCCAGCCCCGAATGTTGACTTGGCAATGGAGCTGAGACCCGATAGCTTCAAGCCATTTGAACCGAGATGTCTCATAACAGCCACTGAAGTGAAATACGCCATGCGGGCACGCAATAGTGCGTCTGGACCTGACGGGATCTCGGCCAAGCGGCCACATGCGGTACCAATGGCTATCGTGCGGGGTACTGTTGAACCTCATTATGCTGCAGCGCCGTCTGCCTCTGGTTCTCTGCAACGCCAGAACCATTTCCATACCAATGGTGCCGGGGGCTTCTACAGCAACTCTGCACAGGCCCATCACGGTCTCACATGTACTGACCCGGGTACTGCATAAAATCTATGCTAAGAGGATCATGGCAGAAATCCAGCTTGACCTCCGTCAGCGGGCCTTCATACCAGGTGACGGATGTGCCGAGAACGTGCTATTATTACAGGTGATCATGAACGAAGCGAAGCATAACCTCGTACCATTGGCTATGGCGTCGGTAGGCGTAGCCAAGGCTTTCGACAAGGTGACGCACAGCGCTATCATACATGGCCTAAAGGAAACAGTAGGGATGTGCGAATATTGAAATTTCATCCCTCGACTCAAATTCGAATCGCATAGTGCCGAATAGTGGCCAAAAATATCGAATTCGAATCGAGTATCGAATAGTATACTTACACGAAACGTGTACCGCCATATGGCAAAACAAAGGAAAAACAAAGACGCTATGGCATGCTGACAGCTTTATGAACTTCGTGTTTTTTGTGCTTTTTTTTATTTCAGTTGTGTGGGCGCACAAGCATGTTGATAGAACGAGCCTCCATTCCCGTCAGCAACACTACTTGTAGCATCCTAAAGGCGAACGGAGGGATGTGGTTGCCAGCTTGTTTTTTTTTTATTCCTATGGTCGCACAATATGGGTCATCTGACAACAGTAACGTTGTGCTTCATCGCCATGAGTGCTTCGGGCCCAAACGCCTTCGGGCACCCGTTCACAGCAGCGTTCTAACGGCGCGCTGGAAGGATGGGAGCTTGTGAACTAGTGATGCGGGCGGCTGCACAGCGTGAATCAAATTTTCACATGCGAAGCCAATTACTGGCAGTAACGCGGGCCAAAGTCGGCATGTTTTACGGCGCATGCGGTGTACGCTACCGAATTACGCAAGAAGTCCGTGCCTTCGTTTCAGAAGTAAAGTTGTGAAGGGCTTGACAGTTCTCCCAAGTATTTTTTGACGTGCGAAAATGACATAGTCTCATTTAAAATAAACATGCACTCTCTTTTGAATTAGGATGTCTGTGAGTTTTAACGAAAGGCCTACTGTAACGACGTTAGCATTTGTTTTAGCTGCCCACTCATACCAAGTTGCGCCATTGGCCTTTGCCGCGTTTTAGATATTCGCCCTGTCGAATTATTCGAAACTTCGAATACCAACTATTCGAAAGTCGAATCGAATTATTCGATTAGGTATTATTCGATTCGAATCGAAATTCGAATATTTGCACACTCCTACGATAAAGGCCCCTCTGACGACTTTTGTGACTACATGCGGGACTATTACTCCATGGCTACCGCGTTGTTGGTCATGAATGGAAAGGCATCGCTGGTCCACCCGACAAGAGGAGTAAGGCAAGGTGATCCTTTATCGCCACTCATATTCAACTTTGTACTGGACAAGTTCTTTCAGAGACAGGGAGGTGCAATCTCGTTTCGGAGTGGAGTCGTCACTGCATCCGCGATGGCATTTGCAGATGACAAAATTCTAACGACAGCAACGCCAGCGGACTGCAGACCCAACTCGACCTGTTGCACAACTACCTACTGGAGCGTGGATTGGCGGTGAAGGCGAGTAAATGCCGGACATTGACGATCACCCCCAGCGGCAAAGATAAGAAATCAAAAATAACACGGATCACAATTATGCAGTCGGGGGAGAACCAGCAGAATGCTACAACCTGCACCTCCACTTGGAAGTATCATGGCATACAATTCCGATGGAGTAGTGGCCGGGAACGATACTGTGCGGAAAGACCTTGCGATGCTGTTGGGTCGCCTGGCAAAGGCGCCACTGAAGCCCCAACAGAGAATTGTGGCTCTGCGATTCTACCTAATACCGCGCCTGACCCACAAACTGGTACTTGGTCCCATCTCGGCGAAGCTGCTACTTGGTTTAGACAGGATGATACGGGCAACAGTACGACAGTGGTTACAATTACCACACGGCGTGCCTTTGGGATTCCTATTTGCCCCAATACCGGTGAGAGGCCTTGGCATTTTATGTCTAAGGACAACAATCTAATAAGGTGGGCGAGGCACCAGTGATAGCAGCATGACCAAACGGCTTCGTCTTTTCGTCGTGCAAATTGTGCTTGCGTTAATCGCTCCGCTGTTGCCTGCTGCACCCGAAGGTTCAACGCGCTGGTTTACCGCAACGGCCAATTCTTCTATCACCAGGTCATCTCAAGTGCGCCAACACCTGCTTCCAGCCTTACCTCGACTCGGCTCTCCTGGATCAACTCGCCTGTAAGCAGTCGGGCACATCGACGGACGCATCATACCTTGCACCGGACTTAAAAGTGTGGCGCCCCATTTCGCCTATCAGTGGGCGCGGAACCAGTGACAGCAGCATGACCAAACGGCTTCGTTTTTTCGTCGTGCAGGTGTGTACGCCCTGTTCACTATACGCTAAAAAAAGCGACAATCGATTTTTATTGCGGTTCTCGTGCTCGCGAGTCTTCTCTCACACTGTTCGCGAATGTATCTGTACTGCCATGTTGCTAATATGGTCGGGGGATGTTGAACAAAATCCGGGGCCTCCGAAAAGCTCACCAGCAGCATGGGACATTGAATCCCTCCCTGATGATCCAGCTGATCAAATGAAAATCATGTTCCAGTTGCTCAAAGACGTGCATTCTCGCACACTACAAAGTTCGAAAAGTCAGACAGAATTAGCTGCCGACATTAAAACTATCAAGAACGGGCAAAAAAACCATTGAAACTAAAATATGTGACATACACAAGAGACTAAACAAACTTGAAGACAAGTGCACCGCTATGGACCAGTTTAGTGAACACTTATCTAATGCGAGGGAAATGTTGGAAAAACAGACTGCTCAAAATGATTTGATGCAATCTCCTCTGGATGAAATGGAAGACCGGTCTCGGCGCAATAACCTCATATTTCGTGGTTTCACTGATGAAAAAAGAGAAAAACAGAATCCAAAGTGTTATCAGCCATATCAGAAGTGGTGGTAGACTTGTTCCCAGCTGATTCCATTGAACGCGCACATCGTTTAGGTTGCGTTTTCAGTAAATAAATGCCGACCGATTGGTAGCAAAGTTCAACAGCTTCAAATTTCGAGAACAGGTGCTTTCCCTGCGCGGACAGCTGAGGTCAAGGAACATTACTATTAGCGAAGACTTTTCACCTCGCACGCGTGTTGCTCGAAAGAAGCTGTTGGATTTCGGAAACAGTCAGCCTGGAAAACCGAAGTTTAATCTTCGATACAACAAGCTATTATTGAATAACAAATGCTTCATGTATGACGCTTCTATCGATGACGTCTGCGATGTATCACGGACGAGCAGCGGTATTCGTGGCAATGACACCTTACTCTGTGCCTCACCTTAGGGGCGCGCGAGGGGTGGTGGCCATTCAAATTTACGTCATGTGTCAGTGCTGTACACTAATGTTAGAAGTGCCCTGAACAAACAGGCTTCTCTGTCTTCTGCCATAGATACCTGCTCGGCACACATCATTGCTCTCACAGAAACGTGGCTTTCGGCACATGTTCATGACTCCGAGATTTTTCATGACGCGCATCATTATTCTATCTATCGGTGTGACCTCACAGCCAAACGCGGTGGTGGCGTCTTACTTGCAATCCGAAAAAGACATCCCATCTTCCTGTATTCCTATTCACAGCGACCTAGAAATAACTTTTGCACGCCTTACACTTGGTCACCATAAATTAATTCCTAGGATTGTGCTATCGCTCCCCGTATTACCCTGTCATCGTTCATTAACCAACTACACGATGCTATGAATTTCATTCACACTCGTTTCCCATCTTCGCCTATCTTGTTGATGGGGGACTTCAATTTTCCGAATATTTCGTGGCACTCGCAATCACCTTGTGTATCGCCGCCCTCTGGCCAGGCTGATGAATTTTGTGAATCGATGTGCTTTATTTCCACTCACCCAACTAATAACAAATGCAACCAGAGTGTCTCCGAAAGTTTCGAACAACCCTTGATTTATTATTTGCAACTAATCCAGATTTCGTGTCTGATGTTGTTCACTTGCCAGGAATTAGTGATCACGTTTTAATTAATTTTCACTTAGACGTTTCGCATTTCAAAGTTAAAAAAGGTAAAGAAAACGATATTAGATTACAAAAGAGCTAACTTTCAGGCTATTAACAGGTGAACTTGCCACGTTTCTCGACTACTTCTTACAGGATAACGATAACCGGGTCGGTTGAAGCGAACTGGAATTCTTTTAAAAACAATGTGCACGAACTAACAGACAAATATTTTCCAAAGCGGAGCATCACCACTAACCCAAGTGCGCCTTGGTATACTCCTAATCTTAAACGTTTATCTAACAGAAAGAAGCGTTCCTATCGTTTGGCTAAAGCGTCGCAAACCGACTTCAGATGGAACGCCCATCAGTCAGCCACGGGGACTTATTTGCAAGCGCTGAAATCCTCTAAAACTACGTCATGCCATCCACTATTCCATATCTGCTACAGGACAATGTTAGAAAGTTTTGGCGCCTCATAAATCTAGTAACCGACTCCTTTATTGCGCTTGAGGACCATAACGGTGATCCAATACCTAACAATCTATGTGCTTCCACATTAAATGACGCTTTTGTTAAAAATTTTTGTCCTACATCAAATGTACACTCACCCGATTTGTGTCATGTTGATTTCGCGCTTATGCATCCCATCTTTATTGACGTATCAGGTATCGCTAAACTAATTGATTCATTACACAATTGTTCATCTCCTGGTTACGATTCTGTTTGCACCAAATTTTCGAAGAGTACTTCTGCCTACAGTTCCATCATACTAACCAAGATTTTTTCAGCAATCCCTTCACACATATAGCCTTCCAACTGATTGGAAGATTGGGAAGGTGGTTCCGCTTCATAAATCTGGCAAGCAAAACTTCACCTCTTAATTACAGACCCATTTCACTAACCAGCACATGCTGTAAACTGTTTGAGCACGTAATGTTTAAATCATTAGCTAGTCATTTAGAAGATAACTCATTTTTCACGCCTGCACAACATGGTTTTCGCAAAACATACTCATGCGAAACTCAGCTTCTCTCATTCACTCATAAACTGCACCAAATTCTTGACGAATCATCAAGCGCGGACTGCATATTCTTGGACTTTTCTAAAGCATTTGACAAGGTTTGTCATCAACTGCTACTTCACAAACTCAGCTTTCTTAACCTCGACCCTAACCTTTTCAGATGGATTAGGCGCTTCCTTCTCGACCGCTTCCAATTGGTTAGTGCTAATGGCCATAATTCAGCCTTTACTAACGTAAATTCCGGACTGCCACAGGGCTCCGTCCTCGGACCTCTGTTATTTTTAATCTACATTAATGATCTTCCCGCTGATGTTTCCTCGCACATCTTTCTTTTCGCTGATGACTGCGTGACTTTTCGCGAAATTAAAACCGATAATGATACTAACGCTCTCCAATCTGATCTATCTGCTATATCTAACTGGTGCACGAAATGGTGAATGGAACTTAATGTAAAAAAAAAATGCAAAATTATGCGTGTCACCCGAAACCCTAAGCATTCCTCCCCCCTCTTATCTTCTCAACGGTGTTCCATTAGAATCTGTCACTTCATATAAATACTTAGGTGTCCACATCTCATCTAATCTAAATTGGACGACTGTGCACACAGAGTACATCATCAACAACGCTAACCGCATGCTAGGCTATCTACGTCGCAACTTTTCCGCCGTTCCCTCTTCTGTTAAACTAATACTTTACGAAACCTTAATTCGCCCAGAGCTAGAATACGCTGCCTCTGTGTGGGACCCAGTGCAAGCAAAATTAACCACTGCCTTGGAGCTCATTCAGAATAACTCCGCTCGTTTCATTCTCTCTAACTACAATCGCATTGCTAGCATATCAGCCATGAAAGCCATCCTTTCTCTTCCATCTTTAAGCACGCGTCGAAAAATTGCTCACCTGAACTTGTTTCATAAAATATATTATCATTCAACTCTTCACGGCACACTCCTTCTTCCACCACAGTATATGTCCCACCGCATAGATCATCGCCATATAAAGTAGGTGTTCCATTTTCAAAAACGAAAACATTCTCCCAATCATTTTCACTTCGCACCGCGATCGAGTAGAACCACCTCCCGGCTGAAATCACATCAATCACCGACAATAAACGTTTTCGAGAAGCACTAACCAATGTTATTTAAATGTACCATTTTACTTTACTGTTATTATTACTCACTGTATTTGTTTTGACTGGTGTATATATGTATGTAATTTTTCTTCCCACCCCCCTCTGTAATGCCCTTGGCCTTGAGGGGCAAAATAAATAAATAAATGAATAAATAAATCCCGGGGATGCGCATAAAACGCTTTAACAACCTGCTCCACTTCCCACACTAGCCATGTGCGGCAGCAGCAACGACCACCACAATGATCCTGGCTTCTCGTCAGGCCGAGACACTGGCCCAATTTAAAAGTGAACAGCTGCGGACCTCCAAAGATTCCGCGAAATACTGGACCAAGCGCTTGCACCAAAGTTTCGACGGCATGCCGCTTCGATGCTGCACGAATCGAAAGGATCGACGGCGTGGCTCGGAAAAGGGACGACGTTCCTCACTGGAAGAGAGTTTGTCAAGTTGGTGACGTTCTACATGTCGGCAATGCTCACTTTGACCTGATTGAAGAGAGGAGAGGATGTGCCTGTGACATGTAGGGCTGGATGCGACGCTCGGGAGTCACTTGGCCATGTGCTGCAGCAATGCCATAGGACGCATCACCAAAGAATCCAGAGACATGATGGCATGGTCGGTTACCTTGCCAATCGTTTAAAGGAGAATGGGTGGCAAGTGAAACAGGAGCCACATTACAGGACTTCCCTAGGAACAAGAATCCCTGTCCTTGTGGTCTACCGGGTACGACCAGAGTGTTGTACTCGATGTACAGGTTGTAGGGACACGAATTTCTTTGTCTGAGGCTTACCATGTGAAGAGAAATAAATACCTCATTCCCGACCTGATGACACAAGTCAACCCGAACTCCCTTCAGATTGTGGCAGCGGTCACTACGTGGTACCGCGGAAGATGGACAAGAGAATCAGTAGAAAAACGCTCATTGACGTCGGATTTGGCCGCCACCACATAAAAATCATGACTATTCCATGTCTACAAGGAGGCCTGAGGGCCTTTGCCGTGCACCAAAAGACGACGTCGATGCGACCACGTCAGTTGTAATTGGGCTGAAACGGTCCGGTGCTAATCGCAGGCAGTGGCGTAGCCAGGGGGTGGCACACCGGGCACGTGCCCCCCCCCCCCCCGAAATTTTTTTTTCGCCATAGCATACATAGCGAAAAATGACCATTTCAAGGAGGTGCCCTCCCCGTAATCAGGAGGTGCCCCCCCCCCCCCGAAAAAGAATTTCTGGCTACGCCCCTGATCGCAGGTTGCGATGATAGGTCCCTCTGCCCTATCAAAGTGTTCATCTAACGCCTTCTGAGGGCCTCATCACTCTATGAGTAGGTGCCCAATGATGATGTTAAAAAGAATAAGAACATGGTCAGTGAAGGGTCAGTATTGTCCTTCACTGAGCATGAATGGGTCAATAAATTGAGAGCAGCGATGCATCTCGTCGTTCATCTGCCGCGTGCTGAAAGTCGGTGATGGCTAAGATGCAGGCATTGGCTTACATCTCGGTGGATCAACGGCTGTCGGGATAAGCAGCCGGCATCGCCATGCAGCTTGCCCGATTTGTAGTGTACTCCTGTAATCGTAATGCCCAACGGCCGAGTCTTCGTGTAGGATACTTAAGTGATGACAGTCAGCAGAGTGCATAGTGATCTGTGATGACTGCGAACGGGCGTCCGTATAGGTACGGACGGAATATCGCGACCGCCCAGACGAGGGCCAGGCACACCCGCTCAGTAATGGAATATTTTTTTCCGTCAGCCACAGAAGGCGGCTGGTGTAGGCTATTACACGGTTTGTACCATTCTGTATCTAAGCGAGCATGGCACCAATGCCGTGGCCACTTGAGTCAGTGCGAAGCTCTGTTCGAGCGGCTGGATCAGAATGACAACATGACGGAGCGAAGTCGGAAAATGTTCTGTGGGCATGCACTTGTCCTGACCTTTTTTGGAACTCAGCGGTATGTTGAAAATATGCAGAAAAAAGGTCACAGTTTCGCCGCAAGGGCGAAGCAATGAATGCGATAGCAACTAATTGGAATTTCAAGCGAAGAACGGCAAGCAGATCGAAACTTGGAGCGCACTGCTCAAGAGCGAAGGACGGTACGAAACATACGCCCCGGTATACACAGGACGAGCGCGAACTAACAAGTGTCACAGTTGTTACTTCCCTGTGTTGTAACAGCGCGCTTCTTTCGGAAACGGGGGCTTCTGCAGCGAGCGAAGTAACCTTTGTGCGCTCTGTAACCTAAACGTCATCTTCCCTGGCGAAAGCACACGGCATAAAATCCGCCTCCATCCCCCCCACCCCAAGATAAGCGCGCGCGAGCGCACCCGGGCAAAGGCGACTACGCCCCTGCAGGCCTAAATGCCAGTCGGTGTGTTTAATTTTTTTTAAATATCTGGGGTTTAACGTCCCAAAACCACCACATGATTATGAGGGACGCCGTAGTGGAGGGCTCCGGAAATTTTGACCACTCCAAATTTAACGTGCACCTAAATTCCGCCGTCTGGCCTCAAGCATTTTCGCCTCCATCGAAAATGCAGCCGCCGCGGCCGGGATTCGATCCCGCGACTTTCGGGTCAGCAGTCGAGTGCCATAACCACTAGACCACCGTGGCGGGGCGTCAATGTGTTGGGGAGCCAACGCGTCGCAACGAGTGGGGTTGCCGAGCGCGCACCTTGCGCCATCTCGCTGGTTTCCGGTAAGACAGAGAACACGTTGATATTCCCCCCGAGATCTGCGTACCGCCAGCGGCGAATGGTGTATATAAATAGCTCACCGTTAGTATGCTGTAGCTCATGCGCTCCTGTGCCGTAGCGGTTAGGCGTCGCGCGCTGCGGAGCGAGAGGTCGCCCGTTCGATTTCGCGCGTCGGAAAATATTTTCTGCATTATTTTTCTTCCGTTTCTATATATATATATATATATATATATATATATATATATATATATATATATATATATATATATATATATATATATATATATATATACATACATATAGGGAGCATGACGCCGACGGCGACGGCGAAAAGCAGCCGAGAGTATCCATATAATTGCTATCGCAATGAAAGCTGCCACTCGGGCACGAAAGTTAAATATTTAGGCGACTGTACAAGCCACCGGTGGGTTCTCGTAACGCTGAACACTCCCTTCGTTTGCCTCGTCCGTGTGAACGGGGGACTTCTGTGAGGAATGCTCCCCGCGAGCTGACGTCACACTGCTTTATCCACCGCGGATTCTTTTCCCATGTGAATGTTCCTCCAAGCTTCGTTGTGGCGTGCCCAAAGGACATGGACTTCAGAAAGAAAC
This sequence comes from Rhipicephalus appendiculatus, assembly GCA_030522465.1. Taxonomy (NCBI): domain Eukaryota; kingdom Metazoa; phylum Arthropoda; class Arachnida; order Ixodida; family Ixodidae; genus Rhipicephalus; species Rhipicephalus appendiculatus. The sequence goes on along the minus strand of JALIZH010016303.1, from coordinate 124,740 downwards.
GTAGGAAGTCACATATCGCTAACTTGCACCAGACGTTTATTTTCGTGTTCCAGTGGTATTCTAGCACTCCCATTCACGTGGCACGTGTGCATTTCATTGAAACCAAACAACCCAAAACCCGTCCACCACGAGACACTTTTCAGATTGACAGATTTATCATTTGTTTTTCGGATGAACAAATCGATGGGCTGCTGAACATGCTTGACGGAGTACGGCTATGTGTGATGAGTGAGTGGAGCACCAATGTGACAGTGCGACAGTGGTGAGCTTAGTGCAGTGCTGTGGGCAGCTGAACCACGGTGGAGGGGAGCGAGACCCGGAGGAGCGAGAAGAACACGACGCTGGTGTCAGGGTCGGTGCTGTCGACTTACGGAGTCGAGTACCAAGGGCCCGACAGCGCCGAAAGGGGCTCTGGAACCATACTCTCGTGGTTCCTGCTGCTGCTACCGCGACTCGAGTCCAAGGGCCTGCTGCCGTCCTCCATGCTACGTACGTGGTCAAGGAGGTCGCCGGCCTGCTGCGCCTAGAGACGCCTCCATCCGCAATTTCTCAGCCTTCCTGCCGGTTCGTCCGCCCCACAAGTGACAGCGCCGTCAACGACGGAACGTGTCAGCAACGATTCCCGCCGCCCCAGCCACCACAAGCGACACGACCGGTGACTGTTTTCTTTATTTAGAACGTTCTACGGAACTGATAAGTCTTAATGCACCGGTCGCAATAGCGTTAACGTAGGCTCAGCTTGACTCTCTTTCGGTTTATATTTTTCCTTCGTTTCTTTTTCCCTGGTGTGCGATAAAATTTATTTTTTTGTGTGTGTTTGAAAATGGCTCCTTCCTTGTCCGGTCAGAGGCCTTGCCTCAATTAAAGCAAACTACAAAACACAAAAACCTGCATAACACTATGTTACACGCTTCTATAACCAGTCGCACCATCTGGCATCGGTATGGCCCGCTAAAGATTTGCAGCCTTTACCGGTTTGACTGGTACATTGTTCACCGTCACGCATAACTACCTGAAAGTATGGTGTTGCGAAGGGTTGCAGAAAAATTTCGTCCTTGGGTAAGCCGGAATAAAAATGATGACACTTTCTGTTGCACGCAGGTGAGTGCCGGCCACCTCTTGACGGCCTCCATAATGAGTGCACCGGCCGCTCTGGCATACTCTAAGCTCGTCTATCCGGAGACGGAGGAGAGCCGGACCCATGTTCAAAATATCGAAATGCCTCATAGGTGAGAGGCGTTTAAATATACTTTTTAAGCTGCATTCGTGGCGGCGTTTGTGGTGTGAAGACACCCCAAACGCCGTCGTTTATGGTGTCTTAACTTCTTTCTTGCGTCCGTGTTTGGAAGCCCTGTCTTTTAGAATGTGTTTTGCTTGGACTCGACTAACGGGGAGAAGGGGTGGGGGGGACTGCAATAAAACTTTGCCTCCACCCATTTATTGGAGAACCCTGCGCACGCCTGTGTACATACGTCTGTGTATATAATGCCTCGCTGCAAATGTATTTACAAAGTACTTACAGAAGGCAAATAGCGAAGCAGTAAATATGGTCGTTGATTTCCAAAGCACCTATTCGTCATCTTCCTCTCCATGTGCTACTAGCTTCATCATACTTTCAATACCGGAACATAGAACTTTTACGAGCCACGCCATTCGCCCGGCCTGCTTGAGGGGGGCCACGTACTCCGCTGTGGCAATGCGCGTGGCACCAACTAGCTCAGCTCTCTGTTATTAAGGCGAAAGCCTTTAGCGTCTCATGCTCACGTCCGTCCGTCCGTCCCTCCGTCCATCCGTCCCTCCGTCCGAGCCCTGGCACGGTGCCAGGTGGCCGCCGGGGCGTGCAAACGGACGCCGGTCGCGTCCGGACTCTACAGCGCTCGCGCTTTGCTTGCGTAGCGTCGCTGTGCCCAGCGTTTCCAATCATGCAAGGAGGGAGGCGCGGGCATCGCGTTCGATTCTGACCGACTCCGTCTGAATGGACACAGGCGTTCGCGGAACACACTGGAATTTACAAAGTGTCCGTCAAGTTAACCGCTGGAACGCGGATGGCGTTTGCACGATGCGCAAAGCGCGAGAAAATACGAATGCATGCGAACGGAGGGAAATTAGTCTCGCATCTCGCTGTGATTCGCAGTAAAAAGTTAAAAAAAGAAAACATGCACACATTCCGTTTGTGTGCCATTCCACTGATAGTATAAAAGAAAAACGACATGGCATAGTCAGTCGAATGGCCACAAGCTTTCGCCGAACACACTTTTGGAATGTACAAAGGGTCCATCAATTTTTCCAATCAAAGACAAAATGCTCCATAGTGTTTGATAAAATGAAACAATGACGTGCCTATGACAATAGTCTGCCTTTGATCCCGGACTAATCAGCTCATCGCATGCAACATCGGGGGCCGCCGTTAGCGTCAAAAAGATGCATCGCATAACTCCACTCTAAACAACGACAGGACAGGTACGAATGACTGTGGGGCAGTCTTCTTTGCGGCCCCCTTCGGTAATTAGGGCCGCCCTCCACCCTGCCGTGCGCATAGCTGTGCGTGCATACAGTTCGTTGGATACAAGCTCGTAGAAAAATACCGTGACAGTACTAATGTGTCGGACGTAGAACAGGCATTCGCCCTGACACTTCTGGGCTCTCTAGATGAGGCGCGCTCTCGGAACGAACGGACACAGCAGACGCTGTCGAGCAAACCAAAACGGGTACATTTATTCACTTGCTTTTACAACGATGATATCGCCAGCCTAATCAAAAGACGTCCCTAGTGTACGCTAAACCAGCTTATACAATATTCATATACAACCACAAACAACATAACAAGGTACCGCCAATGCGGCGTGACCGACAGTCCACTTACCACGAGGGATGCACAGGAGACGACTCGCGGTGTCGTCCACGGCGGACCCTCCACAGGAGACGTCCATCCACGATCGCTGCCAAATGCCAAAGAGCTCGCTACTGTTTTCTGGGCGGTCACTTAGCCTCGCCGCCGGGCGGCACTGCTGGCGCTACCGGGCTAAACATAACCCGCGCGAGCTCAACGCCACCGGCCACATGGTGGCTCTTAACCCTAACTGCGGCTAATCCACGAGACGCACGTCCGCCACGAGGCGCAAACGACTTTACAGCGGGTAACAGCACCTCCACACACTGTGGCGGCCAAAACCTCAGTAATTTTTCATTATTCTTCTGCACGTCTTTATTCTTTACTGTTTCACTGCTATATATATATATATATATATATATATATATATATATATATATATATATATATATATATATATATATATATATATGTGTGTTTGTGTGTGTGTGTGTGTGTGTGTGTGCGTGTGTGTGTGTGTGTGTGTGTGTGTGTGTGCAAGGCTGGTGCAGTTCTACACAATTCTTCTCGTATGCAGTGACGAAAGGAACGTGCTAGAGGCTGCATCTAATGGCTCGGCAGTGGGACTTACAATTATAGGCAACATGGTAGCCAACCTGGTAGCCTTCCTCGCTTTTATTGCCTTCATGAACGGTACTCTGCTCTGGTTCAGCTCCATCGTCACATTGGATTTTGTCACATTTGAGGTGAGTGCACCATAAATATGCGATTGGGGTCCACATCACGGGATGCATTGTTTGCAATATCTTTTAGGGGCGAAGCTCCATAGGGCCTAGCCTTGTCGTCGTCCGCGTCCGTCACGGTGAGATTCTTGGATGTGAGACACAAAAAAAGGTTTAACATTGGACTAATATCAATCATAATTGTGACACAATAATATAAAACACCAAGAAACACAAACCCTTTATCTAGCCGGTGACTTAGCGTACACATTATGGACGTAAGCTAATAGCTTTGTCGCCGAAGCTGACTGTCCGCTGTCATGGTGGTTAGAAAACGATTGCTGTAGTCGAAACATGTGTGTATGTGAATGAAAAAAGGTTTGCAATAGGCGAACTACAAGTATAATTGTGAAGAAACAATATAAAACATTTACAAGCACGAACCCTTTATACTAGTTGGCGACTTCATCTTAGACATTATGGACCTTAGTACCGAGCTTTGTCGTCGACTCTTCATATCACTTTATGTCACCTTAATTTACATTATATGAGGCAACGCTCGGGATAATATATGTGAGACACAAAAAAGGTTTAACAATACACTAATAACAATTATAATTGTGACAGGACAATATAAAACACCTGCAAGCACAAACCCTTTATACTAGTCGGTGACTTCATCGTAGACATTATGGATCTTATCACCTAGCTTCGCCCACTCGTAATCATTGACTTCGTGGAGATGCGTGGATCTTTTGGTTCTCAAGTTAGTTTGCGCCTATGCACATCAGGAAACGCGAACGTGTGCTTTTGTGACGTACGTTTTCCCGCATTCAAAAAATCATGTGCTGACAAGATGCGTGATTGTGGTGTTGCTTGGTTTGTTTGAAAACAAAATAGTCATCAGGAAGAAATGGTGCGAGAGCATCTCATTGCCCAGGAATTCAGAATCACTAATACCCATTATTCACACATTGGCGACGCACGTGTTGTAGGTATCATTACAGGCCCGTAGCCAGGAATTTTTTTCGACCTGTTGAAAGCCTTGAAAAACACCCATTTTTATTATTTTTCCTCGATAAAACACCCCCTTCCATCCGAATTTCGGGGGCTCGGGCCCCTAGGGCCACCCTCCTCCCTGGCTACGGGCCTCTGTCATTGCAATCCGGTGCAAAAAGGCGTGCGTTCGCTCAACCAAAAAGTAAGAAATACCGAACTCCAGCCGCCATAAAAATACTATGCTGATGCACAACTGGAGTATGCTTCAGTTGTTCTGTCACCATACCCAAAGTACTTTGCAGATGAGTGGGGATCAGGCTAAAATTGAGCTGCTCGCTTTGGTGTCAAAGGGAGTTGCAATGATAAGTTCAGCAATGTTCAAACTGAGCGAAATATTTCGCTTACTAACTTGGATTTCTGACGTTCCATTGCACTTCAATGCCTTGTTCATGAACGTTCCATCACCTTTCTGTGCCTTGTTCATAAATGGCAAGGAAAGCATGGGGAACATTTTTATATCTTTTTCAGCGGAAGCTGTATATGGCTAGGGGAAACGAAAAAGCATTCGCCACATGTTTCGATAATGGTCTCCATTGGCTGCGCAGTCAGTTACGTCGTTTTCTACGTCACACCCAAGTGCGCACACCATCGGCAGTGCTGTTAGTGACGTCATTTTCGGCGTCGTACACAAGCACGCGCGCTATTGGCTGCGCCGTCAGTAACGTCGTTCATCCCGCCGCAGCCGTGCCGGCGGGCCGGTGCGCAGCTGTTTCAACTTCCAACTTCCACATGGGTAGGCGACGGATCGTACGAACTGCCTCACAGCAGACAACTTTCGAAGAACAGCGCCGACAGCAGATCCGTGAGAGAACTCGTGTTCGACGGGCCGATGCTGCTGTTCGGGCACAAGAACAGGCCCGGGTGGCCAAGCGCAAGCAGCAACTGCATGCGTACTGAGGACCGGCAGCCTTCCAAGCCGCGCTGAATTGGGAAGCGGAACGCAAGCGCCAATGTCGGGCGGATGCTGCTAACCAAGACGCCGAGCTAACTCGAGATATTGAACACATGTGACAACGGCGAGCCGATGAAGCGGCGTTGCAGGCAGAGTCGCGTCATCGTGGCCGTTGCGGAAATGCGTTCGCCGGAGACCGACGCCCGCTTTTGGCGGAAACCTCTCGAACGGCACTTCGGCATCGGCTGCGACATCGGCAACCGGCTGTGCACGGACCTTTCAGTGTCGCTGGTTAACCATCTGTACGGACTGCTTGGACGGTGATTTTTTCGAGTGTATTTCTTTCTATCTCTTTCTCTCTGTGTCTATGTTTCTCTGTCTTTTTTTTATGTCTTTAGTTCCTTCATTTCTCTCTATTTTTCTCTTCGTTTTTCTTTGTAAGGCTTTATTTCTCTCTCTCCTGCCCTCTTTATTTACCTCTTAGTCACTCGTGTCTATACTTGTGCCCAGACTGCAGCGTCGGCCCGGCGAACATGAATTCTCGCACAATGCGGCTGCCGGCGCTGTTCTTCGAAAGTTGTCTGCTATTCGGGAGTTAGTACGGTCCGTGGCCCTACCCATGTGGCAGTCGTAAGTTGAGCTCGGGAGCACTGCTGCGACAGGGTGAACGACGTCCCTGACGGCGCAGCCAATGGTGCGCGCGCTTGGGTACGACGTAGAGAACGTTTTAACTAACTGCGCAGCCAATGGAGAAGTATAGCGTGGCGACGACGAACGGATTTTTCGTTTCGCCTAGCTATATACAGATTTCTCTGTAAAAAATAACCACTGGGGAATCGGCAAAATTCGAGGTTGCTTCCTATGCCAGAAGGCACGCTTTCTATTTATGCAAATACGTACCCAACTCCTTGGCCGCCAGTCTGAAATGCCACCAACATCGTGCGGTTCATATGCTTCGAAAGTTGTCTGCTGTTCGGGAGTTAGTACGGTCCGTGGCCTACCCATGTGTCAGTCGTAAGTTGAGCTCGGCAGCGCTTCTGCGACGGGGTGAACGACGTCCCTGACGGCGCAGCCAATGGCGCGCGCGCTTGGGTACGACGTAGAGAACGTTTTAACTAACTGCGCAGCCAATGGAGAAGTATAGCGTGGCGAGGACGAACAGATTTTCGTTTCGCTTAGCTATATACAGATTTCTCTGTAAAAAAATATAACCACTGGGGAATCGGCAAAATTCGAGGAGCTTCCTATGCAAGAAGGCGCGTCTTCTTGTATAAGAATGTCAGACTAAAGCAATACACACTGATAGCGGCGAACCGAGCGTCGGCCGTCGATAGACTGATCATCGCTGGAACGCGTCTTTTTTACGCAGGCATCAAACTTTCCAGCGTTATCACTCCTGCTCGCGCAAGCTCTGGACTTAATTTGACTGCTCGCGTCCTGCGCGTAATTTTAACAAAACGGCCTCAAACAATTGCCAAGCTTCCCGAACATTGCCACGTGGTCTGCGCCGAGCGTTCATAAGTTTTTGTGGCGGAAACACGAATGCATCAATATCAGGCAATAAACGCGCGTGGAACAGAACATGGCAGAAAAATAAAATGGATGCAATACAAAAGGGCAAGTATAAAGCAAGCAAAAACTCGGGCATAGATCATTTAGGCGCACCACATGCACAGGACCTCGGCGCATGACCGGCGCCGCTGAGACTTCGTCATGCCGTCGGGGACAACTTCCTAGTCAAGAGTGCTGAGACGTCGAAGTACCTTGGACGGTCCGAAATATGGTCGAAGTAGCTAAGTCCGCTTTGGCGTCCAAACCCAGGCACGGTCGCCAGGTCGGTATTCTATGTTGCTTGTTTTGTGTGGCCATGTGGCACTTGTGTTTCGTGTGCTCCATCGTGTATTCGTCTAGTTTCGTGGCGCCGTATCGTAATTACGATTTCATGTGGCGTCGAAATCGTCGAAGATCTTAGTGGCGACGGTCGACCCTCTGCTGGTTTTGGATGCGCAGGCGGGTGATCTGTCGAGCCTCTTCAGCGCGCTGTAAGTAGGTAGCAACGTCGAGAACGACGGTAATGTCGAATTCGTGAGGTCGCAGACTCCACCGTGCCACGCCACCTGAAGGGCACATCAAGTTAGCTTGCCAACGCAAGGCGTGGTGGTCACTCACAACTTTGAAAGGTCTGCCGTAAAGATAGGGGCGGAACTTTGATGTAGCCCAGTAAGCTGTAAAGTAGGCAGCAACGTCGAGATTTCCTTCATCGCTGCTGTTCGGCAGCATAGCGTCGTTGCCGGGTTCCTTCCATAGATCAACTTGTGTGGCATCATCTGCGTCGTTTCTTGTACAGCCAAGTAACGTTCGGAAATATGTCTTCGCGCAAAGCTTCCAGAACATCTGGACGTAACGATGAAGGTACTACGAGGAGGTACTTGGCACGAAGCGGCGAGTTCTTTTGGAGAGCACCGTTTTGCACGAAAAACGACGCAAGTACCGGCTTGAATGCCTTCGGAACAACTGCGGTCCTACACTCGAGGTATTCTACTAGGCACCCAAGTTCTGGGTGGGCTCACTGTCGTTCAGCGAAGTTGTCAGCACTTATGGTTTCCAAGAACTAGTCATTGTCTTAGTCGCCCTAAGGTGGCGTGTCGACGGGGATGCGAGGCTGAAAGTGGAGTTTGGCGTTAAAGTTACTCAAAAGAAAATAAAGGTTTAAGCCATGCCTGCTGCGCCGAAGTAGCGCAGGCTGCTGAATAAGTAGAATAGGACATAGTATGTCAAAGAAACATTTACAGGAAAAAAGGTGGGGGGGGCGCCTACCACTAGGAAACCACCGCCACGGGAACGGGCCGGGCCAAATAACCGGCATTTAAGGGCAGTCGGCGTCAGAGTGCTTTCGTGTGGACTTGTAAACGACGGTAATGTCGAATTCCTGAAGACGCTTCCCGCCCAACATACAAATGGTGCTGGTTACTACCGTCGCTCGCCGCACTCGCCAACAAAGTCATAGAAGTGCCGACGCAGCACTTGCAAGTCGCTGCCGTCAGCACTCCTAAGACACGACCCCCGTCGTCATGTGCTGCTCGAATTTGACAACCGCTACCACCACTCCTTCCCACATCGACCACCTCTGCGACAGGCTCGAAGAAATACTCGTGGCAGCCATGCGACAAGATTATGCTCCACGCCGTTCGCGACACCGTGGCCGATCCTCAACCCCCCCGCCGGGCCAGAGAACGTGATCGGAGCGAGTCTGCAGGTCCACGCCTATGCTACTACCATCTCCGTTTTCGCGCAGGGAGCCCGTCACTGCGTGCTGCCAAGCGCTTGGACGGGAAACCCAGCCGGCCTACCACTAGCGGGGACGAGCGAACAGGTCCTTGAAGAATGTCGCCCCTTCCACGTCGCCGACCGCACCCCAGGACAGTAATGTCTAGTCGACACCGGAGCACAGGCTTCGCAGACTGTTCCGGGGTGTGTTTTTAGTCGCCGACGTCGGATCCGCGATAATAGGGGCCGATTTTCTTGCCATGCGTGGGCTGCTCGTCGACCTCAGACACAAACGTCTTCTGGACTCAGCAACGAACCTGTCTGTCCAAGGCATCACTGCGGGTACAACTACTGATGCGCCACCTTCCTGCGCTGCAGGTGCCTCAGAACCGTTCGCCACCTTGATAAATGAATTCCCATCCCTGACATCACAGCAGGTTGGACCCAACCTGCTGCTCACGCTATTCAGCACCATCTGATAACATCCGGTCCACCTGTTTCCTGCCGTCCACGGCGCCTTGCCCCCGACAAGCTCAAAGTGGCCCGCGCTGAGTTCGAGCACATGTTGGAACTTGGCATAATTCGACCGTCGTCAAGCAGTTGGGCATGCCCCCTCCACCTGGTCCCTAAAAAATTAGGTGACCGGAGACCATGCGGAGTCCACCGGATCCTGAACACCAAGACCGTCCCTGACCGGTACCCACTGCCCAACATCCAAGACTTCAGCTCTGCTCTGCACGGTGCCACAATATTTTCCAAAATCGATCTTGTTCGTGCATACCACCGAATCCCCGTGGCCGAAGAAGATATTCCCAAAACAGCCATAACGACATCATTCGGGCTTTTCGAATTTCTCCATATGCCATTCGGACTCTCAAAAACTGCGGAAACTTCACAGCGCTTCACTGACACAGTGACACGCGGACTACCGTTCGTGTTTGCCTACGTAGACGATCTGCTTGTAGCAAGCTCGTCCTTCGAAGAGGATGTGCAACACCTGCGGCTTCTCTTTGAGAGGCTGGCAGCCAAATCGTGGAGTTTCCCAAGCCGACATCGCTTACCAAGCTCCGCCAATTTCTCGGCCTGGTGAATTTTAATCGGCGCTTCGTAATAAACTGTGCCGCGCTACTGGAACCGCTCGATCGTTTGCTTTGCGGCAAACACCAGTGTGCCACACAAGCATGGGACAGTGCATTGAAGAAGAACGGCTATTTGGGCGAGTTGGTTGAATTGCATGTTAATAGGAATTGTAGCGCAATCACGAAAGTGCTGAAGGAAAAGCGTAACGGAAGGCAAGGCGAGGAACGGAAAGCAAAGAGGGACAACAGCGCTCGTGTTGTCCCTCTTTGATTTCCGTTCCTCGCCTTGCCTTCCGTTACGCTTTTCCTTCAGCACTTTCGTGCTTGCGCTGCAACCCCTATTAACATGGGACAGTGCCACGGAAGACGCTTTTCTTTCCATTAAGCGTGCCTTGGCCGAAGCCCCCCTCCTCGTTCACCCAAATCCGTACTCTCCATTCGCGCTCATGACCAACACATCCAGCTCTGCAGTGGGAGCGGTTCTTCAAGTTGATGGAGACTGGCAACGCCTTGCCTTCTTCTCGAAACACATGAACCCCACCCAAACCCGCTAGTCTGTTCGGCCGCGAACTCCTCGCCATGTACGTGTCCGTGCGCCATTTCCGCCACCTGTTCGAAGGCCGATCGTTCACCATCTACACCGATCACAAGCCCCTTACCTACTCCATCGGTCGTTCCGAGTCCATAGACACGCCACGCGAGGTGCGCGAGCTTTCCTTCGTATTGGAGTTTCCGACGGACATTCGACACATCAGCGGCTGTGATAACGCCCCGGCGGACGCTCTCAGCGGCGTGGACGTCATCACGCGCAGTCGTTCGAACAATTGGACAGCCTCGTTTCGATTCAACCTCCGAGAGCTCGCAAAGGCGCAAGAGAGCTGTCTGGACTTGACACATCTGCGCAAAACAACGACCTCCCTGGAACTGGAGCCAGTAACCTTTCAAAGTGTACCCATTGTTTGCGATACCTCCACCTCAGGAGGCACACCACGGCAATTTTTAGCCATCGCCTTTCGCAAGCAAGCCTTCAAATCATTGCACACTCTCGCCCAGCCTGGAATTCGAGAAACGCAAAAGCTCATCGCAGCTCGATTCGTCTGGCTTCGCATGAACGCGCACGTTTGAGACTGGGTACGTGCGTGTGCACCTTGCCAGCGTGCTAAAGTTCACCGCTACACGGTAACACCAGCCCGCCGTTTCCTGCAACCTGATGAACGGTTCGCGGTCGTGCACGTAGACATTGTCGGGCCGCTTCCACCCTGCAGAGGCCACCGGTTTTTGTTGACATGCGTTGACCGCTTTACCCGGTGGCCCGAGGCAACGCCACTTTCTAACATTACAGCAGCCACGATCGCAGAGGCGTTCGTCTCCACTTGGGCTGCACGGTTTGGCCGCCCGACAACAATACCCACTGACCGTGGCCGTCAGTTTGAGTTATCGCTATTCGCACAACTTCTAAACCTCCTCGGAACGGCTCGTTTGAGAAGAGCTGTTTACCACTCCCAAACAAACGGCCTCATCGAATGCATTCATCGGCACCTCCAAGCGCCATTGACAGCGCACGGGTCCCGAAACAAATCGGTCGAGACACTTCCCCGCACTCTTCTGGGCAATCCGATCCGCATACAATGAAGAGCTCTCCTGCGCCATAGCAGACCTTGTTTATGGCACCACACCTCGCCTCCCGGCCGACTTTTTCGGCACGACAACGCCCCCCAAGTGCTCCTACAGCCATCGAATATGTGAGCCTGCTTCGCACAGCTTTCCAAAATCTTTGACCGCAACCCACGCGTCTCCCAACCAATTCAGGGCAGCTTACATCATGCAAGACCTAGAAAGAGCATCACACGTGTTCCTGCGGTATGGGCCTGTGCATGGTTCACTGCAGCTTCATTACCTCGGACCCTTCCCCGTGCTGGAGCGCCTCCCCTCGAACTTTGTATTGGACCTGAATGGATCACGTGAGACTATAGCACTCGAGCGGCTGAAGCCAGCGTACAGTGAAAACGCGGTGTCTTCTGTTTCGGCATCTTGCCTCACTGTGCCCCGATCCCCTAGTTCCTTTGTCACTCATCCCCTCCATCCCGTCCTGAGCTCAAGGTTCACAGTGACCCACTTTGCCCGCGGCAATGAGAGTTTTTGTGCCGGGTACCCCAAGCGGCCCGCGTACGTGAGCCCTTGCGTTCCTTTGTATTCTCCACAGGTGCGGCGGTGAGTACAAAGGAACGCGAGTGCGTGCGAACGCAGGCAGCTTGCGGTACGCGGCACTAAATCTCTCTAATGGTAATCGTTCGTCGCAGTGGTCTCCTCACTTGAGTGGGTGCTCTGTAGCGCAAGCCGGCGGCTGCAGCGTCACCAAGAAACAAAATAAAAACTCTCGTGCTTGGCCGCCGCCGCCGTCGGGCGGCTCGGGGAACACAGCGGACAACTGGAACCACGCTCCTTCTCTCCTATTTCTCCTATTTCCCTTTTGCATCACCCGCACGCCTGCTCGCGTTTTTGGGAATCAAGCAGTTCCTAACCAGATGTTGTAGCTTTCGGTTCCTCCTGCACGCGCTCTACAGGTTAATCATTCATCATGGACGTTAGTCGTCGAGATGAAGAAGTATCACCCAGCGTAAACGTCGGTGCATCCACGTTAAACGGTGCTGTAGCGGCCAAACACCTAATATACATTGAGCAAGCTTTCTTTTACAAATGTACAGACAACATTCAACTCCTTCTTTCTACTTTCCTGTTATACCGATTCCTATGACGCAGGGATCAACCATGTTTTTTGGCATAACTCGCGTCGGCCCCGATGGTATCTTGTTGTGCTTCGTGAGGCATCTAAGGCTTTCGCCTTAATAAGTGGAACCGGCCGCCATCGCAAAATTTAAAAGTGCCTCCACGCAACGAACGAATGGGACACGACGAACAGAGGAAAAAAAGCCAGACATGGCAAAAAAACAATGTCCAGCACAGAGATCTGTGACGTAGTATCCTTCCGTGTCTTTCCTATGCTGGTGACGTATGAATTTCGAAAGCTGCAATTTTATTCTAAGATATTTAGTTTTCGATGTCTTTTGGAATTTGATCCTCGGAGATGTCGCATCGATCTACATTTTTCGATGACCGATGACGAGTGAACGTCTTAGACATTGTAACCAATTTTTTCTTTCCCAATGACTTTACCTGGCTGTAGTGTAAACCCACCCGTTATGTAATACCCCTGAGGGGTCTTTAAGGAAATAAGGTCGTGTGATGTGGAAAAGTGCGAATTAGCCGACGTCTGATAAGAAAATCGTATTGCCGCCCTAGTATCCTACGCTCCCCGCGAGATACCCTAAAAGTAGGGTAATTACCCTACGGTTGGCAACACTCTCCGCTCGTACTTGTCGGATTCTGAAAATTTTTGCGGCGCTCGATTGACGAGAAAACTCCACTAATGAAGCTACACGGTGATTACTTGGAAAAAGGCCCCCCTTAATGTACCACCGGCGTGCATCGGTCGTAAGCGCGCCGGTGCTACATTAAGGTGGTAAACTAATGTACCACCGAAGCGTGCTTTACAGTAACGCACAGCCGGCTAAAGGAATGTGTGGTACGTGAATTATATGATAGCTTTTTTCCCAAAGGTGGACATTATTGCAGATTTTATTTCCGTTTGTGCAGTGGCTTTTGGCGAAGCTGTTCACTCCTTTAGCATTGGTTATGGGCGTTCCATGGAGAGACTGCAGTACGGTGGGAGAACTGATTGGGATAAAGACCTTCGCCAATGAGTTCATCGCTTACTCCCAGCTCGCCACCGTACTTCACGTCCTTGAAGTGAGTATCTCTCACATACGCAAGCTCATAACTTCACTTGCACTCGGGCTCGCTAGAAACAAGACAGGTCGCTAGAACCACACGTCTCCTGCGGCTACAGGCCAAGTTGTGTTTGGCGTCTATTTATAATTTAGGAAAGAAGCAGATAAGCCGCACAGGCACTTGTGATATTGTTTTGGCGGAGCGTTCTCCATGAATGGCAGTGCATATTTTGTTAAAAGTCAGCCCTGCGTTTGTCAACTTTGTGTCTGACTTGATTGCCGTTGGTTTTCATGATGTCGCCCTCCACTACGTTCAACAAAGAAGCCACTATTCTCAACACATCACACGCAAAGAAAAAAATCTACAGTTCCTTGAGAGTATACTACAAGCGCGGGAACACACGGACAAGAAAGAGGACGACACACTGCGCTGTGTGTCGTCCTCTTTCTTGTCCGTGTGTTCCCGCGCTTGTAGTATACTGTCATGAACTTCCAATAACCCAAGCCGCTACCCTCGTGAACTTTAGTTCCTTGAGGTAATGTTATAATAATAATTGATGAGGTTGTATATGTCAGCATATCGTTATGAGGCACGCCATAATGGGGGGCTCCTGACAGACACTGGCCAGCTTATCTTCAGCGTGTACGTAAATGTAAGCTGCTTTTGCGATTTGCCCCTGTGGCCAGAAAGAATTCACGCTCCCCTGCTTATTAGTTAACGCCAGGGAGAGCGAAATCCTATGAGTGTTTCGTAGTGTTTTTAATGAGCCGGAGGCTTTTCTGAGGAAACGCTCATTATATCAGCTTGACGCTCTCGAAATAGTCAGTGTGAAGTAAGCACTAAAGAAAGAAGTAATAAAAAATCGACATTCTCAGTCGATTGTTTTACTTCCTAGTCTCGTTCGACACAAGCACTGCTTCTTTAATGCGCATTCTCTTCACTTTAATTTAATATTTTAATACGATATCAATTTTAAGGACACTCAAGGTGCATTTTCACCGACACCGTATGAAATTTCAAGTGTGTACATACAGTCAAAGCTCGTTAATTCTGATTTCACGGGACCGAAAAAAAATGCCAAAATTAACCGAATTCCGAATAATCGAAAGATCAGCAAAGCAATAAGCAAATGTCTATTACGTCAACGTAATTTCACTTTCTTGATAAATGCGTAAATGCTGTACTTATTTCGCATATCAGCAGCGTAAAAGCCGCAATTTTCATCGTCCTGCTACTTCCTTTGAAAGTGCGACCACCGCGCTCCCGTGTCCTTGATTAGCCCGAAGCTCGGATTGCGTATGGCGATCATGCCTTTTCGAATAACCACGGCCAACCACAACCACAACCACGGTTGCTGCCAATTGAGACGGAATTAGCGAGAGTTTGCATAAAATAAGGTATTAGTCAGCTGCCCCGCTCGTAATAAAATCACGTACTACGTGACGCCTACAGGCAAAAAAAGAGTGTTCCACACTCGCCGTAATGGCAACAGATGGCGCTGACTGACGCTCCCCACTGTTTAAGTACACATATATACCCTATAAAGTGGACGGGGGGATGGCCGCCACCGTAGCTCAGTGGTAGAGCATCGGACGCGTTATTCGAAGGTCGCAGGTTCGGTTTCGCCGGTGGCAAGTCATCTTTTCGTCCACTTTCCTTTCTTCACATTTACATTACAATTACTTCTAATAGCTTCCCCTATACTCTTTCCTTGGCATCTTTGTCTGTTAGTTCTCATTAATACTGTGTTTAACAATGCAAACGAGCCCTTAAGTTTACAATTCCTTCCTTCATTCATAACGAGGGTCTCATTCTGGCAGACTTGATGCCTTCAGGTGGTATGCGAGGGATTATTAGTCAGCTGCCCGCTCGTAATAAGATCACGTACTACGTGACGCCTACAGGCAAAAAAAGAGTTCCACACTCGCCGTAATGGCAACAGATGGCGCTGACTGACGTCGCGTATCACACGCGTGGGTGAGTCGAAACAGGCATGAATAAGCGTTCTGGCTTTCTGGTCGTTACCGTGCTGTTTGCAATGATGACCACGCCGGTGCCGCCTCGTTTCGGTTGTCCGCGAACACCGTTCACGTGCTTTTTGCCCAACACACAATTGCGGCGCTCGGCGTGCTCCCAGGATCGTTGGACTTAACCGGGTTGCTGCCAATTGAGACGGAATTAGCGAGAGTTTGATTCCATAAAATAAGGTATATGCTGAGTGGGACCGGGAAACTAGTCCGAATTTTCCGATTATCCCAATAAAGGAAGCTCTTACTGCATATATATATATATATATATATATATATATATATATATATATATATATATATATATATATATATATATATATATATATATATATATATATATATATATATATATATATATATATATATATATATATATATATATTTATAGTGTGTGTGTGTTTGTGCGTGTTACACTATGAATGGTAGACGTCCAGCGGCAAGGACGCCATACTTTTATTCTATTAGTGGCAAGAAAACAGCCCACAAGGCATGTCATCGAAATGCACTGCACGCTATATGGTGCGATGACCTGCTTAGCATAAAAAGCGGTTTTTTGCCGTTTTCCTCCGGGTTAAGGAATGGTTGACCAAAGCTTGGCTTGACATAGCAGTTGCATGTTTATTACATTGTTATAAAAGCTGCACGTAGCGAAAACGGCAAACGCAGGTCACGTCGCTTCGATATGGCGCCATTCATGGGATCTTTATCGTCAGCAGTTTCAAGCAGCAGCGTGACTGTAGTACCGTGATAGCCATGCAGAATGGCTGGATTTGATTCTTGGCTGTAACTGTGATTCCATATCCCTCTGATTTTTTCCCTCACTGACAACGCTGCCGGCGCCTACCCCGCATTTTCTGCGACACAAGATCTATGATGCGGTTGCGTAAGGATTTTCGAAAGTCTCTTATCGCCGTTCCTGGATTGATTGATACAAACTCGGAATCACCCGCCGGCTCATACCCACATCCGTGGTATACGGCTATGTGCCACATGGCTGGAGGAAAAGTTTCATGAATGCGACAAGTTTCTCACGCTATTAATCTGAATACCTGTTCCATCGTGTTCGCCATACACTAATGCCCTCCCATGCAAATTTTCGTGTGTGGCAAGTTAAGAAAACGATCACGACAGCGCCCAGATGTAGGCGGCTAGATAGAAAAATGTGGTGAAGGGCAATGTAGGGAAGGGTGTTTCAGCTCCATTATCCGTGCAGCCTGGGGAGGGGCGAAGCGTGCAGTGTGCGCCGGTGTTTCACACAGCAAAATGTTTACTCTTTACTGCTTTACACACCACCGGTTCACTAACGCACCATGTCATCGGAGATATGTTTCAAAAAGTGCTGTTTGAAATAGATGGCTTTACCGTAGAGATGGACGTTTGAATCTTTGGTTTTAGATAAAAAAATAGCAGTGGCTTAGCTCAGCTATTCCAGGATATACGGAGCGTGAGGTACCTTCTGGCGACGCCACTTTGGTAGACGTTCGTCCCTTTGCTCCGGTGTCTCCGCGGCACGCGGTGTCGCCGCGGCACGTTCTTCCTACGCTCAACCGCTAATTGCCAGGCAATTACTTCAGGATCCGATGAGTTGAGCTTCTCCGCTCTTCTGCGCCGAGAGCAGCAATTTCGCTCTCCTCCATGGCTATACAACACTGGCAAACGCCCCGCTATATGTATACCTCCACTGATACCTCTGCACATGCGCGCGAAAATGAGAGGCGCTATCAAGCGGCTCCGGCGCGCCAGCTGTGCGTCGTGTGACGTCACTGCTCACGCATGCGCAGCACGGCTCTCGATAAGCCACGCGAAGCTGGGCAACCTCAGCCAGTGTAGCTAACGCTACAAAACTTGCGCTCCTTGGTAAATTTCGTCGGGCATTCAGGTGCCGCTGTAAGCCGACCATAATGTTTTAGGCAGTGGAGACAAACCTTTAACTCCTAAAGTGGTCAGCACGGTGGTGCGCAAAAGAACGACAACACGTAGAAAGGAACATGAAACATGTCGCGAACTATCAACTCAGAAACTATTCAAACAACATATATATATATATATATATATCTATATATATTCTGACGAAGGCCTGTCCCACGGCCGAAACGTAAAGAAATCACGCTGTTTTTCGACGTGTGTCTCCGTCTTTTTATTCTTATATATATATATATATATATATATATATATATATATATGGGAAAAGAATCACGCGGACCCCGATAGAATTATGAACAAGAAAGAAAATACGACTTTCGTTGGTTTGGCACTGTATATTCCTACTAACGTTTCGTCTGGTGGACCAGACTTTGTCATGACAAAGTCTGGTCCACCAGACGAAACGTTAGTAGGAATATACAGTGCCAAACCAACGAAAGTCGTATTTTCTTTCTTGTTCATATATATATATATATATATATATATATATATATATATATATATATATATTTATATATATATATATATAAGGCTTCTATGCTGAAGAATTACTTCGGTTGCCACAAGGTTACAAGTATACAAATAGATGCGCCTTCACGTATCAACTTTTTTAATTCTGCCGCCGTTTCGACGGGAAACCCCGCCTTCAAAAGACGGGGTTCCCGTCAAAACGTCCGCAGAATAAACAGTTAGGTGAAGGCGATCTATTTTTATACTTATATAATATATATATATATATATATATATATATATATATATATATATATATATATATATATATATATATATATATATACATAGAAATAAGCGGTTAGATGAACATGTGTTAAAAAAACCATGAGCGGACAAAGTGCGCCTCAATTACGCGCTTCCAGAAAATCTGAACTCAGCGGCAAGTTATGTGACGCAGGGTTTCGGGGCACATGACTCACCTGCTTTGCTGATGAGATACGCTTCTTCGATTTCATGCGCTACCGTATCGTTGAATCTAGATTTCACTTTCGTATCAGCGAGCAAGTGTGCGCAGCGGCATTCTCTACAGTGCAAAGAAAGGTTACAACATGGCTGTCCCTTTAGCGTAGCTTTATTATCCAATACAGTGTTATTTACACAACGCCCGGTTTGTCCAACATCGCGCTTCCCACACAAAAGCGGAATGTCGTACACCACACCAGTGGTGCATTCAACCTCCTTAGCCCTGTGCTTTACCTTACAAACACCATTGCCTTGCTCCTAACCCTCGACCTTCCTGTCTACAACCGCGCAAGTGTTGCCTAAATGGTTGCCAGTCGAAAATGAAACACACCATTTGCATCCATACGTTGCTTCCACTTTCTTCAACGATGTGCGACACCATGTAGGTATCCAAAAACCGCCAGAAGGAGACGATGGAAGCTTGCGATGAAAAATCTGTAAACAGGGGTTGTGTCAAGAGCCGACGTTCCGACAAGTGGACTTGTCTTCTTCAACACTAGAACTGATCAGTTCTAGCCTTGAAGAAGACAAGTCCACTTGTCGAAACGTCGGCTCGAGCATACAATCCCTGGTTACAGATTTTTTTCGCCATGTAGGTACGGAATGCTGGCAAAAGGCGATTCCTTCGAGCCCTTACCACGCTCAGAGTCTCTGGCCGGCGGTTGAGAGTCCTGCAGAACCCTTACCGGCAGCCTGGCCAAATGGTTTTCAGGAAGCCTGGACAACTTGAGGCTGTCCAGTTGCCTCTCGAGGCTTTCCTCTATCTTGTGAGGACAAGATTTCTTGAGCTCGGCCTTCAAACATTACGTCACGACAGCGTTTTCTACTACTTTAGAGTGCACAGAACGGAAATCAAGGACAGGCTTCACGCTTCTGGGAGCAGGTATGACACCCATTGAAAGAATGGAGTTGTCCTTAGGAAAGCTCAAAGGTGAACTGCAGACACTCGCCAACGTCCTTAAATTTTTTCAGCACATTCACGTGCGAATCCACACATCCGTTGGAATTTACCAACACGAGATAATCGTCCACGTACCGAAACATTTTAACAACAATCCCATCGTGGGCCATATTCAGGTCGCGATCAACCGAGCTTAAGAGAAGTTCACTTAGTACAGGTGCAACACTCGAACGTATACAAACAGCCGACCTCTGGGTATACACATCTTCCTTTCACGCGAAATAGTTGAAGATAAATATACAGACAGAAGCTCCAGAAACGATGCCACAGACACACCACGCTTGTCCGGGAACTTAAGTTCATTATTGCGTGCAATCCCTCATTCGCATTAACAACCCATCCCGTGGCAAAGAGAGTAGAAAAGGTCCTGTATGTCCACGCTGAACCCTGAGAAAGACCGCGGGGCAGCACGCAATAAGAACCGAGTAACTTCCTCAGAATTTTTGACCCGAAAGAGGTCCACCAAACACAAGGCAGACAAATGTTTCTGTAGATGCAGTGACACCTCATACTTCCTCGTACAGCGCTCGGATACTATGAGGTGGAATGGTGCATCCCGGCTTGTGGGTCTTCACCGTGAAAAAAGATTTGAAGCACCGAACCTTTTTTCTTTTCTACCGCAGCACACAGCTTGTCCAACTGTAGATCATGCAAGAGAGCCACTGCCCGTTGTTTTATCTTCCGCCGGTTTCTTGTCTACTCCCTTGAGATTCTTCTCAATCGCCTGCAATGCCTTCTCCAGGAACAATCCCTCTGGCATTACTGCGAAAGAATACTCTTCATCCACCACTAATGTGCTTAGGTGGCCTTCAGTGAACTGGTCCACAAGCCACCAATTGTCAAACTTCAAACCTGGCTTTCATCTGCTATTCTTAATGACAGCCGCACACTCAGCGGCGCAGCGAGCCTCTGGGACCCTATCAGCAGCACAGTGTCCCAGCTCCAAAGATTCAGCTGGTTTCACCCGCGGCTCAAAGCAAAACTTCAAACCAAGCTGAAGCCACTTCCTCACCGTGTCATTCAAGTCCCCAAAATAAGCACACTTCCTGGAACTGCAGCAACCTTCTTCTTCGGTAGTGTCGGAGGTATCGTGTTCCACAAAAACTCCGTCACCATAGCCTTCGTCTTACTCCATTTCTTGTACCGTTGGAGCCATCGACCTTTGCGGCCCCATCTACAGTACGTGCGTAGGAAATCGTCGTAGATACTGGCCTGCCGCCACCATTCCGAGTTCAAGGTTCGGCAGATCCTCTTGGTGTGTGAAGACTGAAGCCAGTCAGAAAGCCTCCTGAGGACAAGTCTTGTGTCGTACATGCCAACCCGTGTGCGGCAGACACTCGCCGCAAAAAGGGCAACCAGAAGCGCAGGGTTATTCAATGAAACACACGGAATAGAGCCCAAATAACTGTAGTTCACCCTTCAGAAGTGTGGACTGCTGAGCGAGTTGGTTACTCTTATCGCACGGTGGTACGCACCGTGCGATAACAGTTTCGTGTTCCTTTCTACGTGTTATCTTCTTTTGTGCACCGCCGGGCTAAGATGAGTTACCGAATCGCCCGTAGTTCTAACGTGCATAGTATGGACCGGTGGCTAGCAGTGGCATTCGCCCCAATTTTTGTGGCGCAAACCCGTTTACGATGGACCGCGACGACATGACACGCCGACAAGCCGAGACCCTAAGACGCTTCGCCCCTTATAGCTACGTAGATAAAAACGGTCAAAGTACATTTGTTTCTCGAAGAAATGCTTCGCATTTAAGAAGTCGCACGCCACACATGGTGCGTTCGTGGCTTATGTACACCGAAATCGGTATTGCGCGACGTGCATGACTCTATGACGAACATCAATGACAGGTGGTAGCATGAAAATAATGACATGTATGTCATGTGCTGCATTACTTACGTGCCACGCTCATGGTGCGCTCGCGGGCGGTTCACCTGTTTGATATAGACCAAAAATGGTATCGCGTGACGTGACTGTATGACGAACATCAATGACGGGGGGTAACACGAAAATCATGAAATTGATGTTCTGTACGGTCATCATTTACATTTTACGCTCATGGTGCGCTGGCGGCCCCTTCTCTAGCTTCATACTACACGAAATTTGGTATGGCGCGACGTGCATGAATCTCTGTCACAATTTTTTGCTCTCGTTCTCTGCATTTTTGAGAGGTTGTTTAGCGGGCCCATTAACAGATCCGGGTGGTTTAAATTTTCGGAGTCCTCCACTACGGCATTTTTCATAGTCGCAGTCCTGGTTTAGGGACTAAATCCCCACCCATTATTATTATTTTTTTTCTGCTTAGGACCGATCCGTGGTGATTGCGACTTACGCCTTGTGTGGATTCTCTAACTTTGGATCCATCGGCATCTGCCTCGGCGCGCTTGGTGCCATGGTCCCGGAAAGAAAGGGCGACTTTGCGTCTGTGTCACTGCGAGCCATGGTCTCCGGGTCGGCAGCCTGTTTTCTCACGGCTTGTGTGGCAGGTGTGTTGGTTCACCTAATTTATTAGGCACCTGCAGGGAACGTTTCTTTTACTGCTTTATTGCTGTTTTCTTTTTCTTTTTTTCAGGAAGCCTCATTCCTTAAGCCGTTGTGTAGTTGCTGAGATTATGCCTCCTTGCGACGTGAATTTCCATAATGACATTCTTCATTAAAAGTATGAAGAGTTGGACAAAGCTCTATAAGCTTTTAGAGTGCTCTGACCGTGTTTGAAAACTGTGAAATAAACGACTATAAATATAGACTACAAGAACAACGCATTTGTGCAAGTCATATTCCTCCTTCCTGATCATGAATTCGGCCCGCTTATTTCAGTAGTGTTACTGAGAGGCTATTTTACATCAATATATCAGAGGCTGCGGGGTGCTTTGGAACAATCTGCTAAATATACCGTTAGTGCGGCCAAGCAGCTGTTCGGAAGTATCCTTGGCTATACGCCTAGTGCACCGCCTGACAGCCACATAGCGGGTGCCGGCGACAATCGGGAAGCCGAGCAGACGACGCTTTGGATAGCTTCGCCGTGATGGAGGGGATGGAAGAAGTTGGCAGCGGCGATTCCCCCTTTTTTCGGGACCCAGACTAGTTTTCAACGCTGGCAGGTGCGGAAAGGCAAGGGGCTGTACTAAAAAGAATCTTTGTGTGCACAGTGTTTGTCATCAAACGAGCGGTTAACTAAGTTCGCGTCGTCGATTTCGAACAACGGCATGAAAACCCAGCACCGACGATTCGCGCGCGACAGAGCGCGCGCATCGAAAAAACAAGTATGAAAAAAAGCAGAAAGCACGCCCTTTACGCTCTGCACAGGACATGCCTCCGATACAGCCTACCGCCGGCGCAAGGTCGCGCGAATTCGAAAAATCAAAGCGGCACCGTGTGATTCCGCAGGCGAATCTGTGAGAAGGATCTAGCCTAAGCGCGGGGCAGCGGAGGGTCAGTTAGTGAAGAAGTTATGTTGTTCAAGTGATAGCGTGGTTCGCTCAACCGCATAAGAGGTGTGTTTTGATTATGTAGTGCGGTCAGTCGGACTGCGAAGTATCAAGAGATGACGCCGTGGGAGCAGTGAGAAGTTTTAAGAGGGTCACTGAGGAGACGTGATGACCGACTGCGAAGGAAAACGAACAGTCAGCGCTACTGTCTGCGTGGAGTGAATCGTCAGGCCGGTGAGTATGAAAGGTGCGTCGCGCAGACAAGCGTAACAAGGGCCAGCTATGAGGCGCAGCTCGTGGTGAACAACCGCTTTCATTTGTTTACAAATGCGACGGCTAGATCACTTG
The DNA here is from genome assembly GCA_030522465.1 of Rhipicephalus appendiculatus. Lineage (NCBI taxonomy): Eukaryota > Metazoa > Arthropoda > Arachnida > Ixodida > Ixodidae > Rhipicephalus > Rhipicephalus appendiculatus. Next base: position 101,434 of record JALIZH010016303.1, on the reverse strand, counting down.
TTCTTTCTGAAATCAACCATTGCTGCATTGCTGTTTCTGTATATAATAAATACACAACGTTAGAGCGAAGTTTCCCTTGCATGGTGGTCGAACCGAACCATCACATGCTCAGGCTACCATAACTTTTATTGCGTATCAATGTCAACATGAGAGAGTGCATCGAACGAGCAACGATATGGCAGAACGAAAGCATCAGGACAAGAAGTGACGCATTAACTCGCACAATAACGAAGCCCTATTGGAAAAAAAACAGTGCCACTGGGCCAGGGACTTACCTGCTTATCGGACTGGTGTGGCACTGGACACTGGACACTGGGTACACTGCATACCGGGTACACTGCATACCGGGTACACTGCATACCGGGTACACTGTACACTGGGTACACTACACTGGGCATACTGCACACTGGGTACACTGGAAGAGTCGAAAAAACATGGCTGATTTCTCCGTCATAGGAATCGGTATTACACGCAAGTCAAACGCGTCTTCGCAGTAGTAGTGCTAGCGATATATGGGAGCTTGTAGAATGTCTATTGGTGTTTGACAGCTATACCACCGTTTGACGTGGACACACCCACGTTGACGCCTAGTGGCAAATCTCCATCGCGACCACTAACGCCCATGGTCATGAATTACCCGGTCTTGTAGCTGAAGTTGTCAACATGATATACCTGGACAAAGCGTATCGTGAATCCAGCGCAAAGACACCAACAAGCACGTAATGAACACTGCCACTCGATATGCGTGTCTTCAAAGAGAAGTGGTACGGTGTGCGCTCCTGAGTATTAAGGTAACCTACTCCTGCGCTCATGCATACACTACCACACGCTGCGCTTCAACAAAGCGGGAGGCAGAGGTTCGTAGCTTGAGCCGCGAGCGCGCGCGGGTGTTCTACGTCCGGCTGGTCTCTGTCTCGCTCCACCAAGGCACGACATTCGCCCGTCGACATCGCTGCCTTGCGGCCACGCTCACTGCAGCAGTTTCATTAATCGGTGCTATCGCACCCGAAGTAGACCTCGGCGAAACGACGTTGATGCATGTGGAGGATGCACTACTCCGACAAAGAGCCGTCACACGCTAACGCGAAGCTAAAGGCAAATAGCATAACTACATCGGCGACTCTCCGATGCTAGCGCGGCCAATGTTTTTAAAGACGATAGTCTTTCTTGGGATACTTAAACGGAGAAATTTTGGTCTGTCTGTCTGTTTCTCTGTTTGTCGGCACGTCACACGATTCAGCCACCCGGCCAAAGTTTATCTCCATGCCTAAAGGCCACCAAACTTGAACTGGTGTACGCGATCATACTTTCAGCGGGGTCGAATAAAAAACAAATATTACGCATACCTGAGGCACTACATCATTATCTAGGCATTATACAGTGTGTTCCTTTTATAACAAAATCTACAGATACGTAATTCTAAAGATCCTAGTGCTCAAAGAAGCGAGACGCAGTGCACAAAAAAACCCTCTGCCCATCGATTTCACTACGACGCCATGGTGCTGCCACCTGGCAGCATAAGCTGGGAGTTCCGAAGCCGATGTTTCCCGATAGCGCGACAGATGGCGTCCATATCTCACGCAGCGCCTGCTCTGTTTTTCGATGGCGTCCATATCTCGCGCAGCACCGCCTATATATAATCAATGCCAGCCAGATGCGGCCAATTCAACGTATAGTAGGCGCTGTCTGAGGCAAGGCAAAACATAGGAGTACGGCCGGCACAAGACTATCGTCTTTCGACGACATTTGCAGCGAAGCACGCAGATACGCGGCCAATTTTTTTCACTGCTATCGATACGAAGCTAAAGCATGGCCTCCGAGACTAATCGTTCGCTATCAGCGCTGGTAAGTGTCGTGCCGCATTACTTATCTTCCCCGCTGACAGGCGGTGACACCGACCCGCGACGCCAAAAGAGAGCACCGTGCGAGAGAGAATGTGTGAGAGATATAAGGCGCGTTTGTAGAGAGCCTCGCATCTGCGATAGCTCAGTCGGTAAAAAACCGGGCGCCCTTCGTCGCGGGCCAGGAGTCAGAGGTTCGATTCCCGGAGGGGGAACATTTTCATAATAATTTTTCTTTCTCATTTGGTAGCGTTAATTATATCAACGTGATATCCGTAACGGATATGCTTGGTGGAACCCCGGCATAAAACACTTTCGTGTTAAAAGCGCACGCATTATGCATGTTCTGAGCGTACCATGCGTAACCAGGTGAAATAAGTATGAAAAAAAACAAGCATTGCAATCACCGACTTTATTTTTGCCATGATATAACATGTAAAAAATTTCCCCATCTCCCGCTAAAGGGAACCATGTGTGGATGCGAAGCAGCGGAGAGATGGTTAGCTTGACGGGAATTTTATTGAGAGGATAAATGAGAATGTATAAGAGAAGACGGAGAATGTGGTGGTTGCGTGTTTATTTAGGGAACGTGTGCCATTCCTTGCGTCGGTGCTAGTGCGCGGGGCGCTTTGAAGACGACGGCTTTGTGATCGGTGAAGTGTAGCGTCAGGGGTTGCTCTTGAAGAGTTTTCATTGTGAAGTTTGCGAAGATGAGGTCTATGCACGTTCCCCTTATGGTTGTCGGTTGTCGTCGGAAATGCGGCGCAACGAGTACACGTCTATCATGTGGTGGATGAGCCAGTCGTTCGTCGTTATATCCACGTTGAAGTCACCCGCAAGTACGAAGGGTGTGTGGCTGTATGTCTTTGTGTACTGTGCCGTGGCCTTCTCTAGGTAACGTTCGACGTTCTCTCTGGAGATGTTGGGTGCGAGATACATTGTCATGACTATGATGATGTGGTTGTCAAAGTATATTGTAACGGCCGAGTTCTCTCCGTTGTTTTCTTGACCGGTAGGTTGTACATCTAAGGCTTTTGCGTGGAGATGGCGTTTGACGCTTATGGCGACACCACTGGCAGGACGTTTTGCCTCTTCAGTACGCACGATCGCTTCGTAGCCGTTGATCGTCGGTTTTGGAGCGTTCCACGCTTCTGTGAGACACAGGATGTCCGCTTTGGTTAGGACGCGATCACGTTCGATGTCTCTGGCGTGTGCGTTTAGGGACCGGATGTTTAGCCTCGCTGTTTGCGTGGTTGGAGCGAAGTCGAGCGAGCTTCCCCGTTGTGGGAACGTCGAACTGTAACCACAATCGTCTGGGAAACGCGTCTTCTCCGTCTTGTTGTGCGACTCTTCGTTCACACAGACGCGCATGCGCTGTGGGACGCCGGAGCCGCTCCGTAGAGTAGATGATTCCCTAGAGGAGAGAAAGGGAGTGAGCGTAGGAGAGGGGACGCGCATGCGCTTCGGGGGTGTGGGACTCGGGGGCCGCTCCGTAGAGTATAGGATTCCTAGAGGAGAGAAAGGGGGTGAGCGTAGGAGAGAGAGGGGGGAGGGGACGCGCATGCGCTGTGGTGGTGTGGGACGCGGGAAGGAGGGACGAACTAAGCCCCCTCCAAACACATGCAAGCAAGATTAAGGAATGGGGTCAACCTGGGCGACAGACACCACCTGCCTAGCCATTGCTAAGCAGCCTATCTGTGCTCTCGGCCATGACTCTGATGACTGTAGTAGTGGTTGACGGCCTTCATATTACTACAGTGTTGTGGTTCGCATAATGGGTGCTTCCCTACTTCATGAAAGTGGCCGGACGCGAGACGGGGGACGCGGGACGGACAAAGCCCCAAGCATAAGATGCTTCGCATCTAATAAATAAATAGATAAATAAATAAACGAGCGAGCGCCAGTCCCGTGCTTTTGTCTGTCCGTGTCCGTGTCTGTGCGTGTCCAGGGGCCAATAAATGGCCCCTGGAACCACCGAATGGCTTCATTAAATTAGCTAATTGCCTCACCACTTGACCGCCTCCAAAAAATCTTTGAATCGATCCTTCAAGTACACGCAGTTGGAGATTTGTCGCACGCTGTAATTGCTTCTTCTCTTCTCTCGTCCCGATGAGCGCGCTGGAAGCTAAGCAGGGAGGAATAGCATGGGGGAAAGATGTTACATCATGCACCCGTCGTGACCTTGAGCACCTTTTCCTTCGAACGCGTGGCTTACTTTCTGTGCGATCGCGGGCACAGGCACTTGGTAGCTTCTCGCGGCAACCACGGTAAATGTAGCTCACGATGCTCAATCAGCCAATGGCTGTGAAATTTGGGTATACGGCCACGTTCATTTTGGGTGTATGCATCATTTTTCAGAGAGAAGAGGGGAAACGATTTCTAGTTGACTGAGACTTAAATGTTAATTCCAGGCTGCCAGCTGCACTATAATGACTGGCTCACATGTTCTCAGGAACCTCGATTACCGATCGGCGGCGCTTTCTGACCATGCTGAAAAAGTGTCGCAGGGCCCCTTTGAGGGGAGACATGGGTCTTTAAAAAAATTTTTGTTTATTAGTGGGGTTAACGGAATGAAATTTAATACACGTATTGAGTTTTTTTCTACAGATTCCAAATCTTCAAATAGATGTTTATAAGCTGCATTAAAAAAAGATATGCAATTTCTGAAAGTGTATTTCTTACGGTCATTTTTAGGAATTTTGGTTTGACGAAGCGAGGTAACCAGGTGAAATAAGTATGAAAAAAAAAACAAGCATTGCAATCACTGACTTTATTCTTGCCATGCTATAACATATATAATTAAATAAATAGATAAATTAATAAACAAACAAATAAATCGGAGATCCAAACTGTTGTCGTTATTGCGCAAAGAAAAGCTGTCGCACCCCAATCATTGTTATCGCTTTTCGATTCGGTTCTAAATTTCACTATTCGCACGCCCCTAGTTATTTTAAACGGTGCACACAAATGCGCATGTTACAAGCGCACCGTCGAGGGCCCTATTTTTCTACCCGTGTCAACATTTTCGGGTTCTTCGCGTACAACGCTACCGCCGCCACCACAGAGGTCTGCAACCCGTAATAAACTTCTTCGATCGAAAATTCTTCGCTCGAAAAATTAAAAATTATTAGTGCATGCAGCTCCTACTTACGACGCGGACATATTTTTCATAGGACTATGCCGATGGTTATGGCAGGTGATAGCGCACGCTGTATGGTATCGATTATACCAACAGCGAAGCTCTATACGGTCCAGATTTTCCCGGGACTATCGGCGTAACTGGTCTTGCAGCTTTTAGGGGCCATGGACCACGGAAATAGGGCAAGCCCGACTACTCGCCTACGGTCAACTAAAAACGAGGAAGCTGTCTATATTTAGCTGTAACGTCCAGCTTATCGCGTACTATGCAGTAAGGGCGAAATTGGCATTTGCGTGTCGGCACTACGTAAGCTTATTTGATCCATAATCTCGGCAGGCCTTTCTCGAATGTCCAGCGGTGGGTAAAGTCGTGCGCTCTCCTCAAGAAGAAGGTACCCGTCGGGAGCGTCAACCGGAATGGGTGCGCAAACGGCAACGACGACATCGTTCAAATCCAGAAGCCGCAGTGCGGCCTGTTCAATGCTAAAAGGGTTTTTGAGAAATGCGAATTCTGGGCTGTTGCTCTGCGTCTCCGGCTTCATTGGCGATGCTGTGGTCAACGCTAGCGAGACGGCTCAGTGCTTTGTCATCGTAGAGTACATATTGTGTGTAAATCATGCACCAACCTTATACTAAACACTCGCATGCCTGAACATGTCATGGCGTCAGCTTAGCGTTGTCTCATAGGCGATTACATAGATACTGTAAATCCTTAACATTTCGTTGTAAATAGCGTAAAGGAGAACGTGCTCCATGTCACTTCCACTGTTTTAGATGCGAAGCATCTTATGCTCGGGGCTATGTCCGTCCCTCCCGCGTCCGGCGACCCCCGTCCGGCCACTTTCATGAAGTAGGGAAGCACCCATTATGCGAACCAGAACACTGTAGTGATATGAAGGCCGTCAACCACTACCACAGTCATTAGAATCATGGCCGAGAGCACAGAGAGGCTGCTTAGCAATGGCTAGGCAGGTGGTGTCTGTCGCCCAGGTTGACCCCATTCCTTGAACTTGCCTGCATGTGTTTGGAGGGGGCTTAGTCCGTCCCTCCTTCTCCCGCGTCCCACACCACCACAGCGCATGCGCGTCCCCTCCCCCTGTCTCTCCTCTCCTACGCTGACCCCCCTTTCCCTCCTCTAGGAATCCTCTACTCTACGGAGCGGCCCCCCACGTCCCACACCCCCAACAGCGCATGCGTCGCCTCCCCCCTATCCTCTCCTACGCTCACCCCCTTTCTCTACTCTAGGAATCATCTACTCTACGGAGCGGCGCCCGCGTCCCACATCCCCACAGCGCATGTACGTCCTCTCCCCCTCTCTCCTCTAGGAATCCTCTACTCTAAGGAGCGGCTCCCGCGTCCCACACACCCACAGCGCATGCACGTCCTCTCTCCCCCTCTCTCCTCTAGGAATCATCTACTCTAAAGGAGCGGCTCCCGCGTCCCACACCCACAGCGCATGCACGTCCCCTCCCCACCCCATCTGTCTCCTCTCCTACGGTACCCCCCGTTCTCTCCTCTAGGAATCCTCTACGGAGCGGCGCGCACGACAGGTGGTGCGACAGCTGCATACTCCGCTGGGGGGCGCCACGGTAGTTTCCGCGGTATGAAAATGACGGAGCGCGCGCGCCTCGTTCTCTCCTGTGCAGCGCCGCGATAAGCGCCCGGACCGCTGCCGTGAAACGAGAGCGGCGACGTTCCTCCTGCTCAAGCAATTATCTCCCCGGCTGCTTCACATCCACACATGGTTCCCTTTAGCGGGAGATGGGGAATTTTTTTTCTAACCACTCAAATCGTGCCATACACGCGCAAGAATATCAGTGATACAAGTTTCTACGCCCTCTACAGGAGTAGCCTAAGTATGCCTACGTATTTACGCATTTATGGATAGATGCTATTGGCGTTCCCTCCATAACAAGGGGTTAACGTGTGCGCCACCATGCTTAGAAAGCAAAACACTTTTTTTTTGCTATGAGTCCGTGTGATGTCTTCTGTACTTCAATCAAATCGATCTACCTTATTTTTCACAATAAAACGTCATCAATTCACAGACTAAATTTCTTCCCCTTACGATGCACTGACCCTATTTTTCCCAATATATATTTTGTTCTTTCTTCCTACTTTTCTTCCAACAACCGTCTAAACGTCTCACACTCATGTCCTAGAGCAAGAAGGGTTTGCCATTCCACTGTCGAAGCTTCACGAACGTAGCCTAGACGTAGGCATTGGAGGTTATCTCAAGGTTACGTTAAAACATGAGGCGACATTTCCTTAGCTTCCCCACACCATATTACACGTTCATACTTCTTCTTCGAAGATCACGTTTTAGCTGCGTGTTCTAAGGCAACCTTGGCCTCGCCTCATACCGTAAAGCATTTCCTAGTGAAATATAATGAAATGCCTCCTTTCTTATTTCGTATTTGCCTTCTGGTAGTTACTTAGACAGGTTTTTTTTTCTTTGTATCACCGGGTGGATGGAAGTATGCACAGATAGGTGCTATGAACGTCCCCTTTCATAAAAGGGGGATCACCTGTGCATGACAAAGCTCGAGAAAAAAAATCACAGCATATCCACGGAGTGAATGATGATGAGTGGGCGAAGCTCCGGAGGTTCATCGGTAAACCGTGCATCTTCCGTGAAATTCGCCCAGTGCATCATCAAAGACGTGACAAACACTGTGTGTATATATACAAGAAATTTATATTTTATTGGTGAGCCGTGATTTTCTGTTTTGTTTTCGTTTCTTCGTTGGTCGTGGTTACCGTTTACATAAGCCGTGGCTTCCGTTTCCCCTTCATCAAACCGGCTTTATGGTCGGTGAAATGGAGGGAGAGCGGTTCCTGGATGGGTCGTAGTGGAAAGTTTGCAAAGACGAGATCGATGCAGGTTCCTCGGATGGTGGTTGGTTGCATGTGGTCAAACGATATGCATGTGAGACCATATCGCGATGTCCATGTGTTGTATGAGCGAACTGTTTTCAGTGATGTCAACGTTAAAGTCACCCACCAGTAGGGTAACGGGACACGCTTATTCTTCATCGTCATCAGCGTCATCGTTATGACACATAGTGGGTACATTCCATGTGCTGTGCCGTGATGGCAGCGTCATCGTCATCGCACAGGGGTGGCTACGACAACGACGCGGGACAAGCCTATGCCCTAAGGAGCTTCGCCCCTAAAAATCTTTGTTGTGTGTTTTAAGGCAGCCTGATGCCTTGTGTACTCCGATTTCATCATACATACTACAGTCGAGCGAGCGGTCTCTGCACTCCAACTTTCCACTGTTTTTCTCCGCTGGGTTCCTGGGCATTCAGGGATTTACGGCAATGAGCTGGCTCATCAGCTCGCCCGCGATATATTGCACCGAGCACCGTTCATTCCCTGGCCCACACCTTCGGAGGATGGTGGGGGGCTCCGTGAGGAACGACGGAACGATCTCACTGCGCCATACTATCAAGGAGGTATACCTCCAGCTCAGACTCGACAAGCGACTCTACCCTCCCCCCTCATCCATCACTCACTGTGCCTAGAGGCTAGAATTCTTCGGCACATACAATTGAATTGCCTGATCACGCCCTCTCGCCTTTTTCTCTATAAATACAGATCTGACCCCTGCTGTCCCAATTGCCCCTCCACATATGCCGACCTGTCACACTGCCTTTTCTATTGCCCAACTGCTCAGCAATCCAGCTTTTAACCCTCCCCCCCTCCCTTTTCATCACCACCTGGCTCGACTGGATCGGCGCCGAAGGAGAAGAAGAACAGCGTCGACTGGTCGCACAGGCGGTCGAAATGCTCGGCCTTTAGTTTGTGGCTGAAATAAGTCTTTTACTACTACTACTACTTTTGAAAAAAAACATATATTCACAGCCGAACTTTCTGCGGATTACGGCGGAATGACCTCACTAGCTTGACTATTTATTTCTGTTCTTTCTCCTACTTTTCCGCCACCAGTCCTCTAAACGTCTATTACTTGTTATCGCTGTTGTGTTTACCTTTCTGTCATTGTCCTTAAAGGCGTACTGACACGACTTTTGAATATTTTCGGATTGTTGCTCTAAATAAGAACACGTGTGTCGGGAACACTTAAAAGAGTATTGAGGTGCCTGGGAAAGCATCGCATATATTTTTAATAGCGCTACCTTAAGAAAAATTTCCCCATCTCCCGCTAAAGGGAACCATGTGTGGATGCAAAGTAGCGGGGAGATGGCTGGCTTGAGCGGGAGAAACGTGCCGCTCTCGTTTCGCGGCAGCGGCCCGGGCGCTGATCGCGGCGCTGCACAGGAGAGCGAACCAGGCGCGCGCGCTCCGTCATTTTCATAACGCGGAACTACCGTGACGCCCCCCAGCCGAGTATGCAGCTGTCGCACCACCTGTCGTGCGCGCCGCTTCGTAGAGTAGAGGATTCTAAGGAGAGAACGGGGGGGGACCGTAGGAGAGGAGAGAGAGGGGGAGGGGATGCGCATGCGCTGTGGTGGTGTGGGACGCGGGCGACACTCCGTAGAGTAGAGGATTTCTAGAGCAGAGAAAGGGGGGGAGCGTAGGAGAGGAGAGAGCACCTGTCGTGCGAGCCGCTCCATATAGTAGAGGATTCCGAGAGGAGAGAACGGGGGGCGACCGTAGGAGAGGAGAGAGAGAGAGGGAAGGGACGCGCATGCTCTGTGGGGGGTGTGGGACGCGGGCGCCGCTCCGTACAGTAGAGGATTTCCTAGAGGAGAGAAAGGGGGAGCGTAGCAGAGGAGAGAGAGGGGGAGGGGACGCGCATGCGCTCTGGGGGTGTGGGACGCCTGGACGCGGGAAGGAGGGACGGACAATGTCCCCGCAAACTCATGCAAGCACGATCAAGAATGGAGTCAAAGGGACGCGGGCGCCGCTCCGTAGAGTAGAGGATTCCTAGAGGAGCGGAAGAGGCGGAGCGTAGGAGAGGAGAGAGAGAGGGTGTGGGAAGCGCGACGCGGGAAGGAGGGACGGACAAAGCCTCCGCAAGCACATGCAAGCAAGATCAAGGAATGGAGTCAATGTGGGCGACAGACACCACCGGTAGAGCGTGTTATTCTTTGCTTGCACCCACCACATGCCTAGCCATTGCTAAGCAGCCACTTTGTGCTCTCGGCTATGACTCTGGTAACTGTGGTGGTGGTTGGCGGCCTTATTGTACTACAGTGTTCTGGTTCGCATAGTGGGTGCTTCCCTACTTCATGAAAGTGACCGGACGCGGGACGCCGGACGCGGGGCACGGAAGGGACGGACACAGCCCCGAGCATAAGATGCTTCGCATCTAAAACACTTTAGTGTTCTATATAGAGGGGCGGCATCTCCATGACGTGTCATGGCAGTGTAACGTCTCGGCGACACAGGAATTCGCGACATACTAGCGGCAGATCTGCCATGTGCTCGTGGTGCAGATAAGCAACGATGAGGGCATTAAGTCCTGCGACCCTGATAGTAATTTCTGCGAATTAGGCTGCATGCAGGACAAAGATTTCGCAAACTAAGTGGAACTGTGTTGACTCGTCGGGATAATGTTCTTTGCGGTGAAGCTGGCCTGCTGATGCTCAGTGACGAAAACTTTAAAACCAAAGAAGATATTGTCTACGTGGTGGCTGACTCCGACGTATGGAGAGTGTTAACACTGCATGCCAATTAAATCATGCTCCATCGTTTCCTTACTAATCCCACGGCACGCTCAGGCGTGGAAAACTACCGCTCGTCTATCACGTGACCACGCTGCATTAAGGTTTCCACTTCAAGGAGTCCGATGGGGGGCGCAGTGAAGCGTGCGGCGCCGAAACCGACCAGATGCTGTAGAGATAGCTGAATTTTTTTAGCGGCGAAGCACCTTAGGGTCTAGGCTTGTCCGTTGTACTCGCTATACGCCATGACGATAATGATGACGCTAATGACGATGAAAAATAACATTGCAACAAGCAAACGTGTAGCTACATGAAAACTTTGCGTACACCACGTTGGAACCACAATTTCTATCGTGTTTCCCGTGCAATATTAATAATAATAATAGCAATAATAATAATGTAGTGAAGAGGAATGCCCAGCGCTGCAGCCGCATCGCCAGCTTTGCACGAGGCACGAGCGGGAGCTGCCTAGCCTGTAGTTGCTGCAACGCTGCCTGCGCCTGACCAGCTCTTGATACTGTTCGGACGAAATCACCGCTTCCGGCCCCGTATTTTCATTATATTTTGGTGGAGGTGCTGGGTATTCCTCTTCACTACAATATTCCTCTTCACTAGAAGGAGTGACCTGTGACTCCTTGCAACAGACGCCTACGCCTGATCTCTTGAGCAGCTCTATCACCGACACTTTAACTGTTCCTCAGCGCGCCCAGCTCCTACAACTCCTCGACAGATTCCGTTCGTCCTTTGACTGCCAGCATGCTTCCCTCAGGCCGTACGTCAGCTGTGAGTCACCGCATCGACACGGGTACGAATGCACCACTGCGACAAAGACCGTATCGTGTGTCTGCGACAGAGCGACAGGTTATCGACGAACAAGTAGCTGACATGCTCAAGCGTGGCGTCATCCAGCCTTCGAATAGCCCATGGGCATCTCCAGTTGTCCTCGTCAAAAAGAAGGATGGGTCGATTCACTTCTGCGTTGATTACCGTCGTCTTAACAAGATCACCCGAAAAGACGTGTACCCCTTGCCGAGAATTGACGATGCCCTTGACTGCCTTCAAGGCTCGGAGTTCTTCTCTTCTATTGACCTACGAAGCGGCTATTGGCAAGTCCCCGTGGCGCCTGACGACCAACCTAAAATGGCCTTCAACACATCCGATGGCCTTTATGAATTCCGTGTCATGCCTCTCGGTCTCTGCAATGCGCCCGCAACATTCGAGCGCATGATGTATATGAGAGGTCTCAAGTGGAAAACGTGCCTCTGCTACTTAGATTACGTGGTTGTATTTTCACAAGATTTTCCCACGCATCTCAGTAGGCTAGAGGAAGTACTGCAGTGCCTAAGTGACGCCGGCCTTCAGCTAAACTTGAAGAAATGCCGCTTTGGCGCAAGCCAGCTCACCATCCTTGGCCATGTCGTCTCCAAAGACGATATTCTTCCCGACACCGCCAAGCTCCGGGGCAGTTGCTGACTTTCCTAAACCTGCGTCTCTAAAAGAACTTCGCAGTTTCCTTGGCCTCTGCTCCTACTTCCGCCGCTTCATTCGGAATTTTGCGACGATCACCGCTCCCTTGAATCAGCTCCTACGGGGCGACTCGAAAACTTACGCTCGGTCACCCGCTTGTGACGAGACTGGGAAGGGACGGGACGCGCGAACTGTGTGAAAACTGTGTGAACGAGGAGTCGTACAGCAATCCCATTAAGACCAAGAAGACGCGTTTCCCAGACGATTATGGTAACAGTTCGACGTTCCCACAACGGTGAAGCTCGCTCGACTTCACTCCAACTCCCTCTTCTCCCTCTTCTCTTATACATTCTCATTGATCCTCTCAATAAAATTACACAATCTCCCGCTCAAGCTAACTATCTCTCCGCTGTTTCGCATCCACACATGATTCCCTTTAGCGGGAGATGACACAATTTTTTTTTCGCCATACCTATTTTTCTTTAGTAATGATTAACTAGCTCAGCAACACGCCTTGCCGAGATTTTTACTGCCTTCACAAAGTAAAATTATGTGACATCACTGAAGAAAATACGCTTGTTACGCTTGACCGCAACACGCACGTATTTAAATACGCGCACACACAGAGATAGGAAACTATCATTGTAGTTTATGAACCCTCGTGCCACACAGTCAGCGGCGGAGAGGGTGTAAAGGATATCTACAAATGTGATGTCAGGTTCGGTTTATGCCCATAATTAGCATTCAAATAAAACTTTCGTTAAAAATATTCGTGAGGGAATGATTAGGCGAATCGTGATGCTGGGTGCAAAAACATTTATGACAGAGAATGTTCAAGCAGCTCACAATCAATAATATCAACTGCAGGTAACTGCGTACTTTTTGAGTAGTGGGTTTGCGTTGTGGGATATCCGAGAACCGATATGGGTATGTATAGATATATGGGTCATATGACATGGCAGTAAGTTGTACGTAACACCTGTTCTGGCTAGACTAAGCTTGCACGGCTCATTTTCCACGTTTCTAGGTGTCGTCTTCGCGCAGTTTAAGCTAAACTAAGCTTGCGCGGCTGATTTTCCACATGTTCCTACGTGTCGTCCTCGCGCAGTTTAAGCTTGTTTTCTGAATCCTTTGCCACAGGCCTCTCGGACGTCTTCACCACATAGTCTGGTGTACTTCTAAACACTTTTGCCCATTCTTGTACTAAGTTCAATGTTGAAATACGGCCCGTCGTGGCACTTAACTTTTATAGCCAAACTTTCACGGCTTCTGTGCCACAAGCCTATTGGATGACACTCCTCACGGTGTACTCTCAGGTCCGGCTGAACTTTTTTTCACCCACTTTCTGCTAAGTCCATTGTGTAGTACGGCAGGTGGTAGTACGTAACGCCAGTATAACACGGCTGCTTTACACCATGCCTTTCGGAGTGACCACTGTACAGTCTAGTCTACGTGTGCAGGTTCGTGTGAACTTTATACCCATTCTACACTACATCCACCGATAGAACCTCGCAAACTAGAATGTAGACTTCAGGCATCAGGTACCCACTGAGCTTTTTCCGACGATCGTCATCACAAGGTGTGGTGCCGTGCGAAGAGAATTCGTCGCTTCCTGCAAGACTGAAATCGAATCGCATGACCCTTTATTGCCTCCTGTGTCGAGACAACTAGGGTCACCCACCGGCAGTGAGATACAAGACGTTCCCATGCCTCCCACGAGCGCAGCCTGTAATTTCTTCGACCACGCTAATGGTAACAGTTGTAGGTTTCAGGCACTTTATATACGGTAACATGTTAGCGTTCTGTGAAAAACCAGGCTTGTTCAAACAGCACCGAGCCAGCAAACGCAGACTCGCACATTCCCTAATGTATTTGTCTTGAACGATTAGAAGGTGAGGGTTATCTTCTTTTTCTTTACAGATGATATCGCGGAATTGCCCCCCCCCCCCTCCCCACCACTACAAAAAGCTTTCTGCTCGCTATTGGTTTTGAACTGCCTGCAGGATCGGAGGCATTGGAAGCAGGAGCCTAGGAAGAACTTTTTTTAATGTGAAGCATTTCTTAGCGGAATGCAGGCACTTTGAGCGTTTTTCTATCTGTGTTTTTTATCTATCTAGCCGCCTACGTCTGGGTTAGACCTGTGCGCCGGTGTTTCCACCTCCGGCGGCGGCGCGTCATCGGCGCGGGGTTCATGGGATCGGCGGCGGCGCGGCGCGGGAGGAGGGGGGGGGGGGTAGGTTCAATATTCAAGAGTTGGTGGGGATAAAGGGTTTTCCTTTGAATTTTGAAAAAAAGAAAATCTGTTTCCCTGAAAGGGCAACGCAGTTAATGTAATAGCAATTATGTCTTAATGTTATAACGAACTAAGGCTGCAGATAACTTTTTCATCCGATCTCGCAAAACTGCAAATGCTGGTGTATGGGAATACGGCCGCCTTCCGGGAAAAAAATGGTTTTTGTGCAGTTTGTCGTATCAGTCGGTCACATAACGAAGCGGTGAGATAGAGCGTAGAAGGGTATACGAGCCGTTCGCTGATGCCTGCCGAGATAGCGCGCGCGCCTGCGCTCGCGATCACGCCCTTGAAGTCAAAGTTCACAGTTGCGGCTCGAGCCACGCAGCCCCTGCACCCCGGCGTCGCATCATACTCCTTCGTCCAGCAAAAGACAGACAGGGCTTCCTTTCTGGTTGAGGAGCAATCGACGGCAGGCCTCGCACGCGGAGTGATATCGCACGCTCTCTCCGTGCGATGGAGATGGACAGCTTGTTTCATCTATACTTCAGCCGTGTTCCTCGCTAGCACTCGCCCGCTTTTACTGGCGAGTACAGCATACGATGCGCGTACAAAATTTATCGATTTGGACTTTATGCGGAACATGAAGGCGAAAATGAAAACCTGTACAGAAAGTCCATATAATTGTTATAGCAATAAAAAAATATGCAAGAACCGTGGAAGCCGGGCTGGCCTTTTATCATAGCATTCGCTGTAAAGCGTTCGTCCGTTGGGAGAATCAAATAATCCGGCGCCTCTTCCATTGGTTTTATTCTCCTCGACACTTATTTCTTCATAAAATACGTGTACAATGTGAGCGTTCAGCGTTAATATCAGGATTTCGAGCTTGTCGGCTACATTCTGCTATTTCCGCTTGCGCAATCGGGAAACTCACCAAATGGAGCGAAATCATTCGGGCACGATAATTATGCGAGGTTTGGGAATAACGGGTGGGTGAATGCATGGCAAAGCAGGGTAGGAGAGAATTCACAACTGATATTTCTCGTACATGGGCCAATCAAGAGTATGTGCCCTAATCATGTCACGTGAATCACCGTTCTGGCGTCACGAAGAGCGCAAAAAAAAACGACGAGAAACGCCAAGGGAGAATGACACGCTCGATGTTGTATCTTCAGAGGCTGTTTTTGGGGCTCTTAAAAAGACAGGGCGCGCAAACACGGACACAAGAGAGTAGTCAGGACACCGCTAACTGAAAAATCTTACAGCGGCGAAAAAGAAGGTAGACAAAACAAAATTAACACAGCTTCGCACTATATCTTCATCTTAGCACCGCGCACACACACAAGGAAGAACCGACGACACAGCGCTCGTGTCGTCGGTTTTTTCCTTATTCTTTCTGTGTTCGTGTGTGTGTCCGCTGTGCTAAGATGAAGATTTACCAACTTGCCCAAATGGCCACCTTGTTCGCACTATAGCTGTGTCAAACCTGAAGGAATTGCGGAGCTGGGCAGTCTTCTTTGTTGCTCTTCGGTTCTCTCTTGCTTTCCTCCTCTCTTTCTTTCTTTTTCTCTGTGTCCGTTTTTTATGTCTTCTTTTCTCTATTTCTATTCATTTCTTCCTTTCTCTTTATATATTTCGTTCTATTTCTAGCTCTTTCTATGTTTCTTCCTATCTTTTTTTTCCTTTCTTTCTCTCTCCTATTTTTTTGAATGCTTCCTCTTTCTTTTTCTATTTTTATATGTGATTTTGCCTGTGTGACGCCAAGTCACGACAACATACGAAAGCCTAGGCCCCTAAACTGCTCCGCACTTAATATCATCATGAAGGCGCTCAAAGAACAAGATGAAGAAGGCTTCTCCTTGGCGTGAGCGCGCGCTCAATATGCTACATGCTATACGTGGTTTTGCCTGCGTTACGCCAAGCTACGATAGCTTACGGTGACAGCATACGACAGCCCGAGCCCCTAAATTGCTCCGCACTTCTAATATAATGCTTATCTGCGCATTCCCACGCAAGAGGCGATACCTACCACTCATAGGTCGGCGAACTCACTCATGAGTCGATTCACTCGGACTCCGGGTGAGTAGGGTAAGGTGGGGCAAAATGAGACTCGGAACAGTAGCGCAAAAAATACACAAGGGACGACAGAGCAGACGGGACACATTCCTGTCGTCCCTTGTGTATTTTTTGCGCTATATTCCGAGTTATGCACTACCAACTAGCCCACCAGTCTGTACTTTCAAAATGAGACAAAAATTTGAAAATAGTGAATATTTATTTTTATTTCACTCTTTACTCTTAAACGACAATGCAGAAACTTTCCTTTGGGTACAAGGTATGTGCTACATAAATATGACCATGTTACCACTGTTCAAAAGTTTATTTTAAAAAGAAATAAAAAATGCACCAGATAAAAACTGAAGGGTGAAATTTTTTTTCACACTGTCTCGTTTTGCCCCGCAGGTTGGGGCAAAACGAGACAGTGTGAAAAAATTTAACCCTTCAGTTTTTGCAGTAGAATCACTTGAAATTAAACTCCGTGGGCCCTCACGCAGCCTTCATGACCCCAGTCCTTGCACTCCACGCATTGAATCCAGACAGAATCCGGTGCTGTTTTGCTCCAAAACTCCTTGCAGATCAAACACCACCAGTCTTTCTTTGTGCTATTGTTGAATTTTGTTGAAGGCTTGCACTTCATTGGATTATTCAACGATTGGACGCTAGATATAATCTGACGCATCTTCTTCGCCTCCTTTTGCCGTTTTGGTGTAGAACTGCACGTGCGTTTCGTGGCTTTCAGCTTCGTCAGCCGGGCTTCGTGAGGCGATGAATTTAAAACTGTGCTAGATTCGAATTTTCTAGCACAAATTTGGTATTGAAGGAAAAATCGATGGCGAGACGTGTTTGTGAACGGCTTGACTTGGAGATTCTTCCAAATTTGCGTTCGCCTCTTGAGAGCATCCTTGGGAACGCGGAAAAATCTCGATGCAGCACGAATGGAGTGGGTGTCCTGAACAGCAGTCAGTGCTTTTTCACGTCGTTTTCCTCCCAGGAAGCTTTATATGATATTCTCTTGTGCGTCCGAACCTTCTTATACAATAAAATATAATATATAATGAGTGTAAGTAAATGGTTCACTTAATGAGACACTCTCTAAGGCAATTCAATGCCTTTTTTGTCGCGTTTTGCCCCCCTCACATGCCCAAATTCAAAAAAAAATTTCGCTTTGGCCCCGCGCACCAAGTGAACTGAAATTTTGGTCGTATGTAGCTAGCAGTATATAGTAACAATATAAATACTTACGTTGTTGTACTGACGCCAGAGTAGCTTCATGCACGGATCCGAAAATGTGGCCGAGAAGAATTTCGCCCCTTTTTGACGGGTCACGAACACACTGACACCAGCCGCGCAATTTTTCCCACGCGAACGCTGTGAGCAATCATCAACTTTTACACATAAAAAGGTGGACAACTACCAGCACTTCTCGCTGAAATATAGAAACAAAGAAAAGTGCTTTCTGTATTAGCTATAGAGGTCGGCAAAGCCAAAATGTCGCGTTTTTGCCCCGTGTCTCATTTTGCCCCGCCTTACCCTAATATTTTGGTGAGTTTGAGTCCGAGTGAGTCCGGTTGAAGAAATTTTTCGTGAGTGTGAGTCCGAGTGAGTTCGGCTCAGGAAAATCTTGGTGAGTCTCAGTCCGAGTGAGTCCAAAGCACAAGATATATTTCTTGAGTGAGTCTGAGTGAGTTACACCTTTTGCCGACCTATAGTCCTATCTACTCATCTTCAGCATTACTATCAGCCTTGCCAGGATTCACGGTTTTACTAACGTCTACTCACACATACTCCAAAGCAGTGTCGTTCATAAATCATTTCAATATTTATTGACCAGAGGCGCGAATTACGTAGGAGGGTCTTGACCCCCCCCCCCCTTTACCTTTTCCAGGGAAGTTCTAAAAAAATATATCTTATGCTGTCATCCATTTCAAGAAAAATTACCTCACTGGTTTGCGAGCAACCATAACTCGTATCGAAGGTACATATCAAAAGGCGCCAAGAAGAGCACCTATTACGTGAGATATTAACGCGATAGCGTTAAAGAGCTCGTTTCGCAGAAATTCCGGCGTCGGCGTCGGCGTCGTTGGTTGTGAGCGAAAAATCATCATCTTGTCCGTGACCGAAAAATCGAGAAAGATGCAAATAAAATAAAATAATAAAAATTTTCGGGTCCGAGTGAGGATCGAACCCGGGTTGTCTGCGTGGCAAGCAGGTATTCTACCACACAGCCATGCCTCTGCTTGGAAATACTGTGAAAATAACTTCCTCTGCTTGGAAATGCAGTGAAAATAACTTCCTCTGCTTGGAAATGCAGTGAAAATAACTTGCCATGCTTCGCAAACGCAAGCGTCCTTTATATAGGCGTCGCAATATAACATGTAATATCCCAGGAATATTGCGTGGTACAAGCGTACATTGCCATCGGGCGTCAGAATATGTGACTATCATAACGATTCCATAGTTTAAAGCCAGCCACCCATTACAAACGGCACACACCTTACTGCACGTATTCCCTTAACACCACGTAGTGGGTGCATAGCAAGTTCGAAAACATTTCCCACATTTGCCGCGCATAATTTCTCCTGGTTTAAAGCATACTACCCATTACATAGTATGCACTAAGTGATTGAAGTACGCACTAGGGAGGGGATATCGCTATCGCGTTCAACTCTTAAAGGCGAAGCTTAAGGGTCCCCCCAATTTTGGTGTTAAAGAGCATTGACGCCATCTTCGAAAAAGATAATTCTAGGCTAACGGACTCATGAGTCGACACACTCGGACTCACTCAGACTCAGATCGAGCCGTGAGTCTGAGTCTGAGGGAGTCTGGGTGAGTTATGTTGTGGTGTGTTTGAGTCCGAGTGAGTCCGGTTGAAGAAAATGTCGGTGAGTGTGAGTCCGACTGAGTCCGGCTCAGGATAATTTTGATGAGCCTGAGTCTTATTGAGCCCTGAGCGCAAAATATATTTCATGAGTGAGTCTGAGTGAGCTCCACAAGTTTTGCCGACCTATGCCTACCAGTCAGTTAGGCTTGATGGTCTACGCGAGAGATAACTGGTCACTATCTTGACTTTAATCTTGTTTGAGTGTTTTCACGTCGGGTCGTTTTAACATGAATACCTACCAACTAGCTCATCTATTGGTTATTCTAAGTTTTTCATTGCCTTTACTTCTCTATTTATTTATCAACTTATTCGAGTCAAAATGGACGGAAGAAAGTGCCTTGACCCATCGATATATATTACTTATCTGTTTTATTTATCTATGCACAATCTAGTAGGTTGAAGACTCCACGAATATGTTATCCTGCGAATTGGGTAGTCGCCCTTTAAGGCTGGAGGACGCCGCAGCGGTGAGGTCAGGCAATATTCTTGAGAATTATAGAGGAAAGATACGACAACTTCATAGGAGCTATTCTCGATGTGTCTATCTACAAGAGATGTCCACAGTTCATTTCGACAGAACGCATTCAGTTACTCGAAAAAGCGGTGAGCCGGGATGTTTGCTCTTGACCACGTCGATGCACCGAACCCGCCAGCACATTCCCGGCGTAAGAAAAAGTGGACGAAATTTACAGAAACAGGAACTTGTCAAGTCTGAACTTGCATACCAATGTGTCCAGATGTTCGAGAATGATGCAGGGGATGCGTGCCGACATTCATAGGTGCGTTAGACGGGCGGCCGCATTAAACCTAATTCGATGGCTATACGCGATCAGAATTCATTCACGGCCTCCGAGATGTACCCCCAAAAGCGGGTGTTTGGGCGCTGCTTTCGTTGCGTTGAAGCGCATTCCGTCGCTCTCATTAGTGTCGTGAGTTGTGAAAGCTTCGTGGCATCAAGATGACGTTGCAGAAGAACCGGAAACAGGGGGAGATCTGGTCGCCGAACTCCAGCCAATCAGCTGCGGCCGAAATGGACAGTCCACTAGGGGTACACATTGAGAATAACTCCCCAGCCATAAAACATGAAACAGGGGCATGCTGGGAACTGTGACCAGAGCATGAAGCACGAGGGGGGGAGTGGCGTCGGAGGAGGTTGCTTTGCGAATGCAAGACGCGCACGCTCGTGAATTTTCGTTTTTTTTTAAATGCGAAGCATTTCTTAGCGAACTTCGGCGACTTTGAGCGTATCTAGCTATCTATCTATCTATCTATCTAGCCGCCTACGACTTTGTGCTCTCCTGGCCGTATCGTTCATGGGATTTATACCAAATTTGGTATGGCATAACATGACTGTATGACGAACATAAATGGCAGGTCATATCATGAAAATCATGACTAACTTGTCATGAAAAGTGTGATTTACATGCCACGCTCATGGCGCGCTCGTGGCCGTTTCCTTAGCTTGATATACACCAAATTTGGGATTGAGTGACATGACTGTATGACGAACATAAATGACAAGTGGTTATATGAAAATCATGATTTCATGAGCGACATGACTTGCATTCCACGCTCATAGCGCGCTCGCAGCCGTTTCGTTAGCTTGATATACACCAAATTTGGTATTGAGTGACATGACTGTATGACGACCATAAATGACACGTGGTAATATGGAAATCATGACTTGTCATGTGCGACATGACTTGCACTCCACGCTCACGGCGCGCTCGCAGCCGTTTCGTTAGCTTGATATACACCAAATTTGGTATTGAGTGACATGACTCTTTGACGAACATAAATTACAAGTGGCTAATATGGAAATCATGACTTGTCATGTGCGACATGACTTGCATGCCACGCTCATGGCGCGCTCGCGGCCGTTTCGTTGGCTTGATATACACCAAATTTGGTATTGAGTGACCTGACTCTATGACGAACATAAATTACAAGTGGTAATATGGAAATCATGACTTGTCATGCGCGACATGACTTGCATGCCACGCTCATGGCGCGCTCGCGGCCGTTCCGTTAGCTTGATATACACAAAATTTTGTATTGAGTGACATGGTTGTATAACGAACATAAGTGGCAGGTGGTAACATGAAAATCTTGGCATGCATGTCATCTACAATGTCATTTACATGCCACGCTCATGGTGTGCTTGCGTCCAGTTCGCTAGCTTGACATACACCAAAATTGGTATATCGCGACGTGACTGTATGACAGGTCGTAACATGTAAAACATGACATGAAAATTATGTAAAGCATGATTTGCTCCTTCCTGGCTGCTTCGCATTGCATCGATTCCCACAGTGCGTGGGATCTGCCGGTTTTTTCATGGGCTCATCAAGAAAGAGGAAAACAAACAAGAGTATGATGGGAATTGTGACATGAGCCTGAGGAGGTAGCGGCTTCAGAGGAGGTTGGCTTACGGATGATAGGCGCGCTCTCTCCTATTTTTTTTTTCGTCTCTGGTTGAAGCGCATTCCGTTCCCCTAATTTTAGTCGAGAGTTGTGATAACTCCGTGATGTCAAAATGACGTTCACGTGGAAGAACCGGAAAGAGAGGGCGCGCTGCTGGCTGAGATAGCACCAATCAGCGGCGGCTGGAATGGAGAGTTCATTACATGAACACATAGAGAAGAGCTCCCACTGCGAAGTGATGTATTTTATGCCCAGATTCCCCGCTCGGGTTAATACAAACGACTAACGGCGGCGCGCCGCAATTATTGCGCGGCGGCGGCGGCGGCGTGGTCACTCTCGGGACTTCGGCGGCGGCGCGAGTGGCGTGAGCAAAACCAGTCGGCGGCGGCGGCGCGGCGCGGCGGCGCACAGCTCTAGTCTGGGTGCTCTCGTGATCGCCTCCTTATCTTGGGGTAGACCAAAATTAGCACGGGAGGGTAAGAAGGTTTGACGAATATGTGTGGCTGGTCATGGCATGAATAACTTGAAAATCCCGTCGCGTAAGTCGTCAAACCCTTTCCTCAAGACACGTGTGGCACATACCTGTATACCCCGAGCCGCAGTATGCGGGTATGCGCCACAGGTGATTGACAGTTTATATCTACCCAGCAATGGCGAGAACAGTCATTGGTAATTTAAATACGAGAGCGTTAACAATAAAACTGACATCGACCGCGTTGACCCGATGAATACAAAGATTAAATATCATGGTTTCAGCCGGAATTAAACCCAGACATTCTGCGTAGCAATCAAGTATTTTATCAAAGACCCACTCCAGGTCTCGAAACTGCTTTAGAAAAACACCCTATGCCTATTTGGTACAGCGTCAGCTGGGGTTGCAGTGCTGGTTATCTAATTTTATAGACATTAAATATTTGCTCCTATGACAGATACAGGCGTCACGTCGGGTTAGCGCCAATTGTAGTTAAGCGTCATCCACTGAAGTTGGTCCACGTAGCACTATCCAGGGCTGGCATCCTCGCAAGCAGAAGCGCGGCGTATCAGCTTCCCGCATCTGGTGTTGGTAATACGCATGTTGCTATTGGCATCGTTACGCGACTGTAAACTGGTGACATAAAACATGTGTGACTGCTCAACATACGTCTGTGCGTGCAGCATATGTATATATCGTTACCATCATTTTGAGACGTTCCGCTCAACAACAAAAATACGCCACAGTCACCTTCCCTCCGCATGCTTCGCATAACATCGGTTCTTAGGGTACGTGGGATCAGGCATTTTTCTTTTATTTGGAGGGGGGAGTAGTTGTTCAACCACACTTTATGTATGTGTTGTGTGTACGTTTGTATACACCCTTTTAACGGAGAGAAGGATCACCTCCTTTCTGGGCTGTTGCACGGGAGTACAAAAGGTGGCGCCGCAGCCTCGACAGTGAATTTATGGGGGGTCAGTCACATTATCAACAGCCCAGCGAGAATTACGGCGGCGCCTTCGCTGACAAGGGGCAGACATGCGTGTATAGTCACTGTGCTCACACCAAGCACCTCCTCCCAGCACCTCCATCATTTATGAGGAATCGCTTTATTCCAGTCGAGCTCGAGCTAACACACGCTGATGATGATATATACAGATGAGGAAGTTGTACAAATGACGCTGATACGTCCTGTAGAGAGAGAAGAATTAGTGACTGCGCTCACACTATATGTACTCATGCAAAGGTGAAACATTTTGTGTGAAAGCGTTGTGGGGAGTGTTGAACACCCCCTTCCTACGCCAGTGATTAGAAGCTTTGTCGACCTCACCTGGTTTTTGCACTGCCTGCGGGATAGCCTGTGGCGTCTGGATATGATCCGCGCTCTCGGAACGAACGGAGACAGCAGAAGCGGTCGGCGACCAAACACATATACGTTTATTATCCTGCTTTTAGAAACGACGACATCGCCAGCCAAATCTAATACATCACTAGTGACATGCTGAACAAGCTTATACCGTATCGCAATACAGCACATAAACAACATAACAAACACAAGGTACCGCGAATAGACCGATCTCACCAAGCAGACTACGCATGCGCGAGATCGACGGCGACTGAGCGGCCGACATCTTAGTTGTAGTTCTCGGAGCGCTCGTGCCGTTGCTGTTGGCAGGACTCTCCGATCAAGTTGCGCTGTGTGAAGAAAATCGACTTCGAAGACCATTCCAGGTGCTTGACATTATTACTCAGACCTTCTAGGTAAGTGTTTCAATAAAGCTTATTCTTTTTTATATGGTACCTTGTAAAATATTACGCTATACTGTACAGCTGTAACGACCGGCATCGGCTCGACATAAACCGACGAGCCTGGCGTCGTCTTTCAGTGTATTTATTCGGGAACAGCAACTTTATGCCCCCCCTTGAAGAGAGCTAGTCGCCACTTAGCATTTGGACGACGCAAGTGGTGAAGTCAACGTAAGGCAATGTAAAGCTAGTTGCCAAAGGCTGTTTGGGCCGCTTCACGGATGTGAGAAGCACCGCGCTGATCTTATTCCGCTGCATTTGCAACGGGAAATTTGTAGAACACATTCCGAGAGTCGTACGGCTGGCGCTTTACGAGTTGGTATAAACCGATCAGTAAACACCCACGGAGATGCAGGTCCAATATTTTGTCGCCCTGTTGCGCACTCGCTTCTGCCGGTCTTACGATGCGCCCTTGGCGGTCAGCTGATCCAGCTGATTCCACCTATTATAACGCGGGCATAGCGCCGTTGCTCTGCCCACTGGCGTTACGCAACAAGGAAAAATATAAGAAATGGCAATGCTACTTTTCATCTTAGATAGTTCGCATACGCGCAGCTGTCCCCGCTGTATTGCTTGTCGTGGGTAGCCACTAACGGGCATGTCCTCTCCGGGCAAACAAGAAATTGTCGCCCACGGAGAAACATGCTTGGCAATATGAGACACAGTACTCGACCATACATTTGAAATTGTACGGAACCGTAGTTTGTTCCGTGTGCATGCAGCATCACCTTTCCTTTGTGCATTGATGATCATTGTGTATAGATAAGTTATTAGCACTTTCCAAAAGTGGCGGCGTTTTCAGTGGGGCTTTGTTCTTGAAAGACAACCGAGTTAGCACATGAAGCAGTATATGGTTTCAAGGCTGCCGGAGTTAGCTGCACGTTTGCTGGTTCTCATAGTGGGGCCAACCAAGAGTATGGATGAAACAGTAAGAATAATCACGCCATATAGACATTTGGCTAGTAAAGTTTTATAATTTTCCAAGCTCAAAATAGTGTGTTAGCACTTGACAATGGCGGGTTGCAGCATGCTAAGTATTCTCTTGCAGACTTGTATATCAGGATCAATGGCATGTAGACCAACAACTGACAACCACGAAAAGTGGACCGGTCAGACAAAGTCACTGAACCCCTTATTTGAAAAAGAACATATCTATAGGTATGCATAACATCGTGTAAACTTGGAACAAACCTTTAAATATGGCCAGACATAGCTTAAAGGTTGTTTTTAAATGCATCCGCTCGCCAGATCACTTGAATAACACTCTTCAATTACCTTCATTGAATGATTGTGTTGCGACAGCACGTTTATGGACATTTAAGAGCAATGAAATTTCTCCTTAGTGCACGTTCGGGAGCAAAATTATGACATGGAAGTAAATGGCTTAAGGAGCACTGACATAAAATTTCTAAGGCGAGATAATGAGTGAGATAGATTCATGTGGAGACAAACAACGTCTACGAAATATCAAGGGCAAATATAGCCTATAACCGGGGTCGGCAACGTTTTGAGGCGGAGCGCCAAATTTACATGAAGCCGACATAGCGCTGGCCGGATGGCAAAAAGGGTGGGGTGAGGGGTCTTTGCAGGCAAGGAGAAAAAATTCGGTGAATAAACAATCTACAGAATTGGAATGAAGCTCATGCATACTTTTTGAACGCATGTCAAAAGGTTGCAATTTACAAACATGTGTTGAAGCGAAAACCCCATTTGAGGTCAAAATGAATCGTTTAATAAATATGAATTCGGAGTTCCACATCACATGGCTCACGATAGGACGTTTTGAGTAGATGTATCGGCGCGCGGTAACCTGCATGTCGCTTAACTGCTCCACCCGAGATACCTGCGCCCTCTAATACCTACACTGACCGACTACAATATTCATTTCGCATTTCATGCGTAGAGATACATGCCCGCGTGTCTGGCCATGCGCCCTCTAATACCTACACTGACTGACTACATTTTCCTTTCGCATTTCATGCGCAGAGGCACATGCAGGTGCCTTCGGGCATACGCCCTCTAACTACAACACTGGCTGACATGATTCCTTTCGCATTTCATGCACAGAGACACATGCAGGTACGTTAGTCCGTGCGCCCTCTAATACCTACACTGACCGACTACATTATTCCTTTCGCATTTCATGCGTAGAGATATATGTCCGCGTGTCTGGGCATGCGCCCTCTAATACCTACACTGACTGACTACATTTTCCTTTCGCATTTCATGCGTAGAGATACATGTCCGCGTGTCTGGACATGCGCCCTCTAATACCTACACTGACCGACTACATTATTCCTTTCGCATTTCATGCGTAGACACACGTGCAGGTGTGTCCGGGCATGCGCTCTCTAATACGTACACTGACTGACCACATTATTCCTTTCACATTTCATGCGCAGATACATGCCGGTGCATACGGGCATGTACTGGATTTAATAACGGTCTGCGGTGACGGGTTCTTTGTTTCGCGCTTTCGCAGAACCAGCGTTGACACCGGCAGCTGCCGGACAGCCGGCTCGATCGCGTAGAACTTTGCAGACCCACAGTGTAAAAGTGGTTTCCAGCCGTTCTTGCATCATCGGCGAGTTCTTTAGGGCGCCCCGTTCAGAACAATCCCGCCACCTGTTCTGCGTTCTTTGCTGTTGTCAAACCCGCTGGAGGAATCTTGAGATCTTCAAGCAGCCTGATTGGCCCGAGCTGGCAATTGCTTGCCACTAGGTTGTATACTCCCAGGTGGTTAAATTTGTGAAGACCATTAGCGAGCTTCAAATGCCCGATGGGGTAGTCTCCTATGGGCTTCTGCAATAGAGGAGAAAGCAGCAAGCGTCTATTTTCATTTCGTACATAGTCGTCAGACTCATGCGATATGCTAGAACCGTATCGCCAAGCGCGCTTTTTTTTTGCCATGCAACCGACAAAATGCGCCGTGCCCGAATGTCAAACATTCTCGGTTATTTCAGATTGTTCTGTTAAGTACTGTTTATTGTGAAAAAATTACACCATCTCCCGCTGAAGGGAACCATGTGTAGATGCGAAGCAGCGTGCGCTAACGCTTACACTGGCGGCGGCGTTGACGCTGGCGCTCATCGCAGCGTTGCGCAGAAGAGAAAACTGGGGAGGCGCAAAGCACGCAGTGATGGAGCGGTATTTCCTACTGGAACATGTCAATCGCTGCTAATGGGCAATGAGAGACAGAAGACTCCGAGTGGACACAGAGACCCGCAGTCCGCTTTTATTGTTCAACAACGCACAGGAGAAATCTCCCACCGGCACCACCTTGCAGGTCAAAATCCAGTGCCATATATACGGGGTGGCCAGTGAACGGTTGTGCAGCGCGAGCAGGCGGTTTTGTCAACTAAGAAACTCGCTAGCAGACGCTGCCTGCGTCCGCGTCGCGAGGCGAGAGAGGGGGGGGAGCGTAGGAGAGGACAGAGAGGGGGGGGGACGCGCATGCGCAGTGGGAGTGTGGACGCCGCGGGCAGGGATGCCTAGAGGAGAGAGGGGGGGAGCGTAGGAGAGGAGAGAAAGGGGGACGCGCATGCGGAGTGGGAGTGTGGACGCCGCGGGCAGGGATGCCTAGAGGAGAGAGGGGGGGGAGCGTAGGAGAGGAGAGAAAGGGGGGACGCGCATGCGGAGTGGGAGTGTGGACGCCGCGGGCAGGGATGCCTAGAGGAGAGAGGGGGGGGAGCGCAGGAGGGAAAGAGGAGGGGAGGCGCATGCACAGTGAAGGTGTGCTTGCCGCGGGGAGGGGTGCCTAGAGGGGGGGAGAGGAGGTTTTTTATTTAGATTTTTTTAAACGGCTTGCGCATGCGCAGTAAGGGTGGTCACGCGGCACGCCACCACCACCACCCCCCACCGGATTAAGCTTCGCCATAAGATGCTTCACATCTAAAACGCGGCCGCCAAGGATTCTTCGATGCCGCCTATACGAAGGCCGACGCACCTTACCTCTGATCAAATTACCGGCGACCGCCGATTGTGCTCGAGGCTGGCGTTGCGTAGGGTAGTTCCGCTTTCATCACCGTCGCAACCACGTGAAAATAAAAATGGAGTGCACAATCTAGTTGTTGCAGAACTGTAAACATGTTACGATCGTTTCATCTTAATATTGTAACCGTGCTGTCTTCATACTGACACTGCCGCGTCCATAATAATAATAATAATAATAATAATAATAATAATAATAATAATAATAATAATAATAATAATAACTCGAAAGCAAAAAACGTTACACACTTTCACGGGGCAGAAATAGCGTATACTTCACTAAATGACCGACGCTTGGAGAAGCATTTGCACAGCATAGCATAGACGGGAACGTGCCGCATTTTTGTGACATTTACAATGCAGTTTTAAACGATTTACAATATCGGCGGTCCCATGGTTTTTAGATGCTGGGAGCGAGGTCGCCAATAGACCCCTTTCACAATCGTAAAACTAGCTTTTCTGCGTTGCAGATCGCTTGACTAATAGCGGCTTGTCACTTATTGCAAACAGCGTGTTGAAGCGCCGTTTGCTTGCGCTACGATGAGGGAAATGTATACTCGGCTTTCTTGAACATAGAGACGCACAATAGACAAGCCCCAGCACGTGCAACTAGGACTTCATCTCCACTTGCAGCACGACAGGTGCCATTATTAGTTGGGCGAATATGCAGCGCAAGGAAGCGCGCTTACGGATTATGAATCGGGTTGATTAGATTCTCAGCCACGGAGAGAAATTCCGATGGAAGAGAAATAAGGGGAAGAAAAGGAAGAAGAGTGCTAGTTACGGTTGCGTTTTGTGGAGGCTAAAAAGCCCCATGCAGGGAATATACAGCGAAATTCTCCCCTAAGGCGAAACGCACAACCCACTGACCCTTTTGGGAATATTAGTAACTCTGTTCTACTGCGCAGTTGCTTGGCTTTATTTGCTGCGTGCAACGTATTTCTGGCTCATTTCGCAACATTAGATTTGATGCACTCGCGTATAATGTGCGTTGTCATTTCCAAAAGATCTAGGCGGGTCGTTCCATGCCCACCTTCATCACCACGTTGACGACCACCTCAAATGTATTGGAACAAAAATCATGTTAATATATTGCTTCGAAAACAGTACATTACTAGTGTATTCAGTAGAGAAAAAAAAATGTTTGGTCGCATGAGAGCCTTCCGAAATTCCCAGTACGTCGTCAGGGTGTTCTATGTATTAAAATATATTCTAAGATTATCGCTTCTTGTTTTAATACGACATAAGGTTTAAATATTAAGAAAGAGTTTGTAAAGTGTTCGAAACTCAATTACATTACAGCAGTTTTACTGCCATATACGTTTTCAAGAAATTTGCCACATATTTTACAGCGAAATCTGTATATGGCTAGGCCAAACGAAAAACCGTTCGCCACGAGAAACGATAACGGTTTCCATTGGCTGCGCCGTCAGTTACGTAGTTCTCTGCGTCGCACCCAAGCGCATGTGCCATTCGCAGCGCCGTTAGTGACGACGTTCTCTGGGTCATACCCAATCATGCGCGCCATTGGCTGCTCCATCAGTGAAGTCGTCCATGCCGTCGCAGCCATGCCACCGAGCCCGCGCGCACCACTTTCAAGTAGGTTTAAATTTCAGTTTTCACATGGCTCAGCCACGGATGACCGTACGAACTCCCGAACAGGTAGCAGACAACTTTCGAAGAACAGCTCGAAGAACAACGCCGACAGTAGATCCGTGAGAGGAATCGTGTTCGCCGGGCAGATGCTGCAGGCCGGGCACAACAACGGGCCCAGGTGGCCAAGCACAAGCCGCAACTGCGTAACGTGGAACCGGCAGCGTTCCACCCCGCGCTAACTTGCGAATTGGAGCGCAAGCGCCAATCCCGGGCGGACGGTGCTAAGCACGCCCAGCTAACTCAAGATAGCGAACGCATGCGACAACGGCGAGCCGAGGAAGCAGCGGTGCTGGCAGAGCAGCTTCAACGTGGCAATGGCGGGAACCCGTTCGCCGGGGCGAACGCCCGCTTTTGGCGGGAGTTTCTCGAGCGGCACTTTGGCTTTGGCTGCGACCTCTGCAACCGCCTGTGGGCCACACGTTTCAGATTCGCATGTTCATCTTTGCGGAGTGCTTGGGCGGTGATTTTTTTGTTTGCATTTTTGTTGCAATATTGCGCCAAGTATGAATATCTGCGTAATGTATACTTACTCTAATGAAGGTATGTGTTGCGTAAAAAATATTTTAGACCACTGAAATTTCTCAAATTAAAGAAAAAATCACGAAATATCAGAAAATCGCCATTTCGGTCCACATTGAGTCAATATACATCACGTCGTGCTTCAATATAAGCTTCATACCTCACTCGAAAGCAAATAAGCAGTTTTTGGCGCAGTTTGATCATTACAATATTCCACCCCGCGCTAACTCGCGAAGTGGAGCGCCAGCGCCAATGGCAATGTTTTCAGAAAGAATTTTTTTTTCAATTTTCCATTGACGCCAGTGGGAACATATGTGAGGAACCTGCCGTATGACCAAGTGCCAAGTAGCCATCAATGCGAAACTTCAAAAATGCTTTCTTTCCTGAAAACAAGGGCGTAATGACAAATCTTGCCATATGAGAAGAACTGTTTATTTCCTTTCGATTGACGTGTAACGCTGATTTTTAATCGGACGACCACCAGGTGCACAGTGCGTTTCAATGTGGACCTAAATGACTACTTTTTGCAATTCACGATTTTTTCTGTTATCCTTTAGAAACATCAGTGGCCTGCGTTCATGACCCACATATACATAGTGTTGGGACGCGTGTACGCGCGGGAGAAGCAGACACGACCGCGCGGTGTGGATCCCAAACATCAACTGGTTTTATTCGAGTTCTCTGGAGGTTCCGGAGAGCAGCGGAGGGTGGCGCTGCCTGGCGGCTTGGCTTGGCTTGGCTGCCGCCACAGCACTCCCCCCCTAGTGAGTTGCCGAACGGAGTTAAAGGTCCAGGCGAGTGGGTGCTCTTGATAGCCGCCCGCTGTGCGTCAGCCGGGAGGGCACCTCGTGGACTTGGGCTGGCATTGAAGCTGGGGGGTCCTGGCGATGATTCCCTTAGTGGAGGCAACACGGCGTCGTCACGGTCCATGTGTGCTGGCTTGATGCGGTCCAACGACACGACCTCCTCACGGTCGTTTCTCTTGATTGTGAATTGTTTGTTGCCACGGCGGAGGACTTGAAACGGTCCATCATAGGGTGGCTGAAGAGGTCGCCGAACCGCGTCGTGTCGTACAAACACATATGGGCACGATGTGAGCTGTGGGTCGACGTGCACCACACGCGACCCTGGGGGCCGTGGAAGGTACCGCGCGCAGTTTGCTCATGACGTTGCGTAGGCGAAGTGCATAGTCGCTGCAAGCTATGGATGCCTCCTCTGAGCCGCGCGCAAAGAGCTCTCCCGGCAGCCTGAGTGTCGTGCCGTAGACCAGCTCAGCGACGCTGCAGCCAATGTCCTCTTTCAAGGTGGACCTTATACCCAAAAGAACGAGTGGGAGGGCCTCCACCCAGTTGTGTTCCTCGGTTGCCGTGAGCGCAGCCTTCAGCTGGCGGTGAAAGCGCTCCACCATGCCGTTGCTCATGGGGTGGTACGCTGTCGTGCGTATGCGTGAGGTGCCCATGAGCTGACTGATGGCAGTGAAAAGGGCTGATTCAAATTGTCGGCCACGGTCTGTTGTTATCGTGGAGGGCACACCGAAACGGGCTACCCAGTGGTACAGGAAAGCACTCGCAACCGTGTCGGCAGTGATGTCCGCGATAGGGATGGCCTCCGCCCAGCGGGTGAACCTGTCGACACAGGTCAGCAGATAAGCCTTTCCGTGGCAGGGTGGCAGTGGGCCGACGATGTCCAGGTGGACATGATCAAAGCGAGAATCCGGAGTGGGGGAGTGTTCCCAGTGCTGTCGAGGTATGGCGTTGTATCTTAGAGCGCTGGCAAGCTACACATTCGCGTGCCCAGCGTCGGACGTCCCGATTTACGCCCGGCCAGACAAATCTTGCCGTCACCAGTCTTTGGGTGGCTCTAATCCCCGGATGAGACAGTCTGTGCAAGGACTCGAACACATGGCGACGGAGGCTCGCGGGCACGAACGGGCGAGTTCTACTGACGCTTGTGTCACAGCAAACCTTGTCCTCGGATCCGGGAACTGGGATCCACTCAAGATTCAGGGCAGTGGTCGCGGTCAACAGGTGTTTCAGTTCGTCATCTTCACGTTGAGCGGCTGCCAAAGCGGGAAGATCAACCTGTAGTGTGGGCATGATGGCGTTCACAGGATTCCGTGAGAGGGCGTCCGCTACCTCGTTGTCGCCGCCTTTGACGTGGCGGATATCAGTCGCGAACTCTGATATATAGGACATTTGGCGCTGTTCACGTGCTGTGTGCGTTCCACCGTCGGAGCTTAGCGAGCGCAATGCATAAGTAAGCGGCTTGTGGTCGGTGAGGACGAAAAACTCTACACCTTCCAGAAAATGGCGAAAATGTCGTATGGCAGCGTACACGGCCAGCAGTTCTCTCCCGAAGGTGCTGTAGCGGCGCTCGGTAGGTGTTAGCTTCCTCGAAAAGAAGGAAATCGGGCGCCAGATTCCCCCAACGAGCTGCTGTAATACAGCCCCGACGGCTGTATCGGAGGCATCCACCATTACGCTCTGCGGGACACCGGACCTGGGGTATTCAAGCAGTGCGGCGTTTGCCAAAGCGTCCTTGACCTCGCAGAAGGCTTCTTTTGCTTCTTGAGACCAGGAGAGGGTGTCTGAGCCATTCCGTGAAGTGGCCAGCAGGTCATGGAGAGGTTGAAGGATCTGGGCGCAGCGGGGAATGAAACGGCGGTAGAAGTTTACCAAACCCAGAAATTCCCGAAGCTGGCGCTTGGCGGTCGGCTGCGGAAATCCTTGCACGGCTTCAACCTTGTTGGGTTGAGGAAGAACTCCTGAGGCGGAGATGACGTGTCCAAGAAACGAGAGCTGTCGCACACCAAGCTCGCATTTGGCCATGTTCACGACCACGCCATGCTCCACTAAGCGCTGGAAAACGATGCGCAGATGATTCACGTGCTCTTCCGGAGTGCTGCTGGCGATTAGCAAGTCGTCAAGATAGGCGTGGCAGAAGCTGAGGCCGCGTATAGCACCGTCCATGAACCACTGGAATGTCTGACCCGCGTTTCGGAGTCCGAATGGCATTCGGAGGAATTCGAGAAGTCCGAAAGGCGTTGCGATGGCGGTCTTCGGGACGTCCTCCGGGGCAACGGGAATCTGATGGTATGCCCGCACCAGGTCGATCTTCGAGAAGATAGTGGCACCGTGAAGCCTCGTCGTGACATCGTGTATGTGCGGTACCGGGTATCTGTCTGGAGTCGTTACCTGGTTCAGCGCCCTATAGTCCCCGCATGGTCGCCAGTCTCCCGGCGTTGACTTTGGCACCATATGAAGTGGAGATGCCCAGGCGCTCGACGAGGGTCTGATGATCCCTAGCTCCATCATGTGTTCAAATTCCTGTCGTGCGACCTTCAACTTCTCTGGAGGCAAACGGCGAGGCCGCGCGTGCACGGGTGGGCCGCTGGTGGCGATGTAGTGTCGTACCTCGTGCTTCACCGCGGCGCTGGCTGGCGGCTGCCTCGTCAACTCGGGAAAATCCTGCAGAATGCGGGTAAAACGTTCTGCACCGGGACGGCCCGAGCAGAGTGGGGCTCAGCGGAGGGTGGTGCGAGGGATTGCTTTGCACAGTTGCCTGCGACACGGGATCGTGAAGGCGGCGGTTGCGCACGTCGACGAGAAGGCCGAAATGCCGAAGAAAGTCCGCACCCAAGATGGCGAACTTCACTGCTGCCACGATGAAAATCCACCGGAACGTTCTGTTCAAGCCTAAATCGAGTGGCAGCGAGCGATGTCCGTAGGTGGCGATGGTTGTGTTGTTGACCGCCTGAAGGGGGGACGCACTAGGGACACGGCGATCGGTGGACCCAACCGGTAACACGCTCACCTCAGCGCCGGTGTCCACGAGAAATCGAAGGCCACTGTCGCGGTCGGTGAGGAAAAACACTGATGGACGACGTTCGGGGGGCCTCTGTGACACTGGTCGTCCTCAGTGCCGGCTGCTCCCGTTTCCCGCATAGTCGCAAGGAGGAATGCATTTGCGAGCAGCATTGCCATGCTTCCTGTGATACCAGCAGATTCTCTGTTGCGCTGCTGGGCGCTGGCGCTCCTCGGGAGTATTGCGGGCCTGCATCGCTGCGACGGTATCGGCGAGGCGGGATATCTGCTCCCGGATGTCATGCAGCGTGGTCGTAGGCGCGCCGCCGGCGATGTCTGGCTGTAGCGCCGTGACGGACGGCGGAGCGACCGCCAGCACCGAGTCCGCGAGCTCGGCGAGTTGAGACAGGCGTTTGTCGGCAGCCGAGGCGAGGACCATACGCACGTTGACCGGAAGTCGCTGTAGGAACAGCTCGCGAAGCAGTCTGCTGTCGGCATCGGTGGTGGCTGCGCCGGCCGTGTGCAACAGCTGCCTCATGTGGCGCAACAATTGGCTGGGCGTCCGGTCCCCGAGCTCGGTGTCGTGCAGTAGCTGCTGCAGTCGCTTTGGCTCCGACGGCGTGAGACGGCTGATGAGCAGTTGTTTCAGCGTTGTGCACGCGTTCTCTGCAGGTGGAGCGACCAGCAGATCGCGTATTTCGCTCGCTATTGCCGGTGGGAGGCTAGCGACCACGTGGTGGTACTTTGTTAGCTCAGCGGCAATACGACGAGCGGTGAATTGGGACTCCACCTGCAGGAACCATAGCTGCGGGTCCGCTGTCCAAAACGGCGGGAGCCTGATGTCGACGGCGGAGATGGCCGGTGCGTCAGGGGGAGTCTCCATGGCGTCGATCGCTTGAAAAAAGCGGTAAGCCTCGTCCGGGTCACCACTGTTGGGACGCGTGTACGCGCGGGAGAAGCAGACACGACCGCGCGGTGTGGATCCCAAACATCAACTGGTTTTATTCGAGTTCTCTGGAGGTTCCGGAGAGCAGCGGAGGGTGGCGCTGCCTGGCGGCTTGGCTTGGCTTGGCTGCCGCCACAATAGTGAGCAGGGGCGTAGACAGAGGGGGGGGGGGGCTTATGGGGCTTCAGCGCCTCCCCCCCCCCCCCCGAAATTTTTTTCGTATTGTGATGTTCCGCCAACCAAAAAAGCTAGCTGCGCCGGAAATCATCCTGGATTTTTTTCTAAAATTGCTTTTCGCAGTCGAAAAGACACTTCGGTGTGAACATTGTGGACTCCTGGCGGTCCTGTATCTGGCTGTGCAGCGCATGATACCGTAAGAAATATTCTGCAAAAGAAGGCGTAGTGCCTTGTATTGCCATTTTAGCCGTGTCACCGCGAAGGAGCAACTATTATTGACACGCAGGACGCTGGGGTTAAGATATATAGAAGGGGCCTCCAACAAACCTCAACTAGCGCGCCGCAGTAACGAAATGTAGTCCCACAAGCGCTGGGAGGACAGTGAAGATGGTGGATTCCGGGGGGGGGGGGGGGAGGGGGGGGCAGAGAGTTTGAATCAAAATGTCACCAAACGTTGCCTCTTGAAAGAATAAAGAAATCCCTTCCTGCCTGGGTCATTTCAGAAGGGTATTTGACGTCAGTTCTCGGAAAACATGGATACTGATTTTCAGAATGACTAACATCTCGATGCCGATTGTGAAATATGTAGTTTTCGTTTCACGGTGATGTTGCAACTTATCATGAGCGCATGGGGTGCCTCGCGCACACGCACAAAACACTTGAGACCAGTCCCGTCTCTGTAGGTTGCCTCAACAAAGAGCTATTATACGTAGTGGGCGAGAAAATAATGCGAATACTATTTAGCAAACTCGCAAGGCAATTCTGTCTGAAGGCGCGGGCAGCTAGCAAGGGGTGCGCGGGCCGCATGTTCTGTCCCGGACTATATTCTTCGAACAAAAGGCATCTACTAATTTGGGCTGCTAGGGTACGCCGATCAGCGGGGGGTGCATCCCCCCCCCCCGGGGATAAGTAAGGGGGGGGGGGAGATCACCCTTGATTCACTCCTTAACTGACCACTCTGCCCTCAAAGTTGCTGTGATGTATTCAGTGATGCCAGTGAGCTGACATTTTTGAGGTCAATCTTCGGAACACACACCCAATTTTTTTTCCCCTGTCCGAGAAGCGAATCCACGTCAACAACGCTGCTGAGACTATAATGTACCAGCAATCCTGCTTTGCCAAAATTACTTCCTTCTAATGGTGATAGTGCTTCTAACAGCCTTCTTTCGGCCAAAGCATAATGACTGTCTAGTGCTATATATGTGGCGCTTTTTTTTTCTTCCTTAAAGAACCAAATCAGAAAAGGGCTAAATTTCACGGGAGCGTAAAACGTGCCAAAGGATATTTCTCTTTTAAACGAATTGTAATCAAAATAGGACAATTTCTCAGGCAATCTTCTTCTTCCCTTTTTCCCCCCCCTTATTTCTCTTCCATCGGAATTTCTCTCCGTGGCTGAGAATCTAATACACCCGCTTCATAATCCATAAGCGCGCTTCCTTGCGCTGCATATTCACACAACTAATAATGGCACCTGTCGTGCTGCAAGTGGAGATGAGGTCCTAGTTGCACGTGCTGGGGCTTGTCTATTTTGGGTCTCTATGTTCAAGGAAGCCGAGTATACATTTTCCACATCGTAGCGCAAGGAAACGGCGCTTCAACACGCTGTTTGCAATAAGTGACAAGCCGCTATTTGTCAAGCAATCTGCAACGCAGAAATGCTAGC
Source organism: Rhipicephalus appendiculatus (assembly GCA_030522465.1). Classification (NCBI taxonomy): domain Eukaryota; kingdom Metazoa; phylum Arthropoda; class Arachnida; order Ixodida; family Ixodidae; genus Rhipicephalus; species Rhipicephalus appendiculatus. The sequence continues at coordinate 64,730 of JALIZH010016303.1, read as the reverse complement.
TTTACGATTGTGAAAAGGGGTCTGTTGGTGACCTCGCTCCTAGCATCTAAAAACCATGGGACCGCCAATATTGTAGATCGCTTAAAACTGCATTGTAAATGTCGCCACGTAAATGCGGCACGTTCACGTCTCTGCTATGCAAATACTTCTCCAAGCACCGGTCATTTAGTGAAGTATACGCTACTTCTGCCCCGAGAAAGCGTGTAACTTTTTTTTTGCTTTCGAATTATTATTATTATTATTATTATTATTATTATTATTATTATTATTATTATTATTATTATTATTATTATTATTATGGACGCGGCAGTGTCACCATGAAGACAGGACGGTTACAATATTAAGATGAAACGATCGTAACATGTTTACAGTTCTGCAACAACTAGATTGTGCACTCCATTTTTATTTTCACGTGGTTGCGACGGTGATGAAAGCAGAACTACCCTACGCAAAAGCAGCCTCGAGCTTAATCGGCGGTCACCGGTAATTTGATCAGAAGTAAGGTGCGTCGGCCTTTGTATAGGCGGCATCGAATAATCCTTGGCGGCCGCGTTTTTTTTCACAATAAACTCTACTTATCAGAACAATATGAAATAACCGGGAATGTTTGACATTCGGGCGCGGCGCATTTTGTAGGTTGCATGGCAAAAGAAAAAGAAAGCGCGCTTGGCAATACGGTTCTAGCATATCGCATGAGTCTGACGACTATGTACGAAATGAAAATAGACGTTTGCTGCTTTCTCCTCTATTACAGAAGCCCATAGGAGACCACCCCATCGGGCATTTGAAGCTCGCTAATGGTCTTCACAAATTTAACGACCTGGGAGTATACAACCTAGTGGCAAACAATTGCCAGCTGGGGGGCAATCAGGCTGCTTGAAGATCTCAAGATTCCTCCAGCGGGTTTGACAACAGCAAAGGACGGAGAACAGGTGGCGGGATTGTTCTGAACGGGGCACCCTAAAGAACTCGCCGATGTTGCAAGAACGGCTGGAAACCACTTTTGCACAGTGGGTCTGCAAAGTTCTACGCGATCGAGCCGGCTGTCCGTTGGCTGCCGGTGTCATCGCTGGTTCTGCGAAAGCGCTAAACAAAGAACCCGTCACCGCAGACCGTTATTAAATCCAGTGCATGCCCGTAAGCACCTGCCTGGATATGCGCATGAAATCATCATCATCATCATCATCATCATCAGCCTGTCTACGCTCACTGCAGGACAAAGGCCTCTCCCATGTTTCGCCAATCAACCCGGTCCTGTGCTTTCTGCTGCCACGCTATACCTGCAAACTTCTTAATCTCATCTACCCACCTAATTTTCTGTCTCCCCCCTCACGCGTTTGCCATCTCTTGGAATCCAGTCAGTTACCCTTAATGACCAGCGGTTATCCTGCCGACGTGCTACGTGCCCGGCCCATATCCATTTCTTCTTCTTGATTTCAACTATGATATCCTTAACCCCCGTTTGTTCCCTGACCCACTCTGCTCTCTTCCTGTCTCTTAAGGTTACACCTATCATTTTCCTTTCCATCGCTCGCTGCGTCGTCCTCAGTTTAAGTTGAACCCTCTTTGTAAGTCTCCAGGTTTCTGCTCCGTAGGTAAGTACCGGTAAGATGCAGCTGTTATATACCTTCCTCTTGAGGGATAGTGGTAGACTACCATTCAGACTACCATTCATGCGCATGAAATGTGAAAGGAATAATGTGGTCAGTCAGTGTAGGTATTAGAGGGGCATGCCCGAACGCACCTGCATGTGTCTCTACGCATGAAATGCTAAAGGAGTAATTTAGGCGGTCAGTGTAGGTATTAGCGGGCGCATGCCGGAAGGCACCTGCATGTGCCTCTACGCATGAAACCTGTTTGGATTGATGGATGCTCTGAGCGTCCCCTTCATAATGGGGCGGTGACAAGTTGCCACCAGGCTCGACAAATAATGAAAAAAAAAAACTTTTTTCGTCTTTCTTTTTTTTTAGGTTGGCCTAATGACTTAATTGCCTATTTTGATTAAATCTACCTTACTATACGAAAACAAAAAAAACGCAAATTCGTGGCCTAGTTCTCTGCCTTTTACGACAGAATGTTCTTAATTTTCCCACTATTTATTTTTGTCCTTTCTACTTTTCTGCCACGAATACTCTAACCGTCTCTTACTTATTTCTATCGCGCGCGTGTTCACCTTTCCATTGTCGTCCCTAAAACCCAAGGCTTCATATAGGCTCCTGCCTAAGCGTACACCTGGGTGTATATCTCCATATTTAACCAGAACTTTCTCCTTCGTTTACTTATCTTGCCCACAGCATATGCATTGTTCTTCTTCTTTACTAAATCTCGCTTTATAACTACGGGTTCTAAGGCAACCCGATTTCGCTTCAAACATTAAATTGCTTCCCCTTGAATTATCATAAAATGCTGCCCTCCTTATTCCATTTTTCCTTTTGGTAATTACTCAGAGCCGCTTTTTACAGCGAAAGCTGTTATGAGATCACAACAAGGGTCGTTCCTGCGCCGTAGTTGTCCGCCGCCGCCGCCGGTGTCCGTAACCAATATCGCACGAAATAAGAAAAAAACTAAATAAATAAAAAAAACACCGGTGACAGAATGGGAATCGAACCCGGGTCCTCTGCGTGGCAGCCCAGCACTCTACCACTGAGCTACGCCACTGCTTGAAACTGCGGTGCAAACTGACCCTAGGCAGGCTTCATATCGGGTAAGGAATCGCGTTAACGTGTGTTGTAAAGCGTTTTAGAGCAGTAAAGTAAGAACCAGGCGTCACACAATGCGAATTCCGTAACGAGTGGGTCGTTCAATGCTCCAACCCATTACAAAAGCCTGTGGCATAATTCTTCATCGTCGTCAGCCACAGCATCAACAAAGTGCACATAATTCGTTACAAGAGTGTAGCGGGCACCGCGCTTTTCTGAAGAATGACGAAGAATGGCACAGTAGACGCTTCCCCACTACACAAACATTATGATGATTTATAGCGTAGTGGGTACCATGCAAGTGGGCTTGTAGTAGTTGCCCCAAGAATGTTAAAAAAAGGCAAAAGGCCGCTCTCCCAGCTTTCGCTGTGGCTGTGCTGCGCCTTCTGCGCAGTCCTGGCGGTTTTTTCTCCATCGCTGCCATACAGCAAATCCTCTCCACGTCTCTGACTTTTCGTTTAAAGCTTCTTGTTGTCATACCGCTTACACTATCAGCCGTATATTTACTGGTGAGCCGCCTGGTTCTTTTTCTCCACTGTGTATCAACGCTCTTCCTATACAAATAAAGGAACACCTTCTCTGCCCATCTACTCTCTTTAGTATTCTATAGTCTCTCTTCGAACCTCATTTCGCTCTGAGCTTCCCTCGCCTCAAAACTTGTCCACCCCATATCTCCCTTCGCAAGGCGTCCCACAGTCCTTTAATATACATCGATTCCTGATTGCACCTCTGACCTCATATACACCACTGAGTTCCCCAAAGTAAGTCCCGGAACCATTACACCTTTCCACAAACCTCGAAGCACCTCGTACCTATGGTATCCCCACAACACTCTCTGCTTCATTATTTCAGCATTCATCTGTCCCTTTGCTGCCGAGGCTTTTTCCTGTACTTCCACGTATCTATCACCCTCATATACCTATACCCTGAGGTACATGTATTCGCTTACCCTCGGTATTTCTTGGCCCTGTATTGACACCATCCGATCATTGGTATCAATAAATACCATCAATCCACACTTTGTTACACTAAATCCTAGTCCAAGAGCTTCGCCTACCCTTCTGCATATATCCGCCAGCCGCTGTATATCAAGCCCACTGTCCGCAAATAAGACAATACCGTCCGCATCAAATAAACCTGGAAACTTCTGCTCAATCATCACGCCGCCTTGTTTGTGTGACAGATTAAAACCAATGTTGCTACATTCTAGCGCGTTTTCCATCCTCACCATCTACAGCATGTATAACAGAGGAGACAACGGACACCCTTGTCTTAGCCCCATGCTAATATCAACGTTCTCCTTGCTACCTATTCCTTCCTATTATATGCAAACTGTAGTCAAGAGTTGCGAAAACTTGGTGACGTCAAAATGACGTTGAAGGCGGAGAACCGAAAGAGAGGGCACGCTCCTGGCCGAGCTCCCGCCAATCAGCCGCGGCTGAAATGGAGTCCACTACGTGAAGACATTGAGAAGAGCTTTCCCGGTGAAGCGATGTATTTTAGGTCCATATTCCCCGTGCGGGCTAAAATAAAGGCAAACGGCGGCGCGTCGCAATTATTGTGCGGCGGCGGCGGCGGCGTAGTCACTCTCGGTACTTCGGCGCGGCGGCGCACATCTCTAGTAGGTAGTGTACAAATGGCTTTTGCCGCCGCGCGACCAAGCTGACCCGTGTCTGCGCATGCGAACAAATGACGCTTGATTGCCACAGGTACGGTAAGAACTTTGTCCTAAGGGCTACTGGAGTTGTTCATATATGATATCGCAGTCATATAGGAAAGATACGCTGGTAAGAGCGGCAGTTGCATCAATAATTGCGCCTGCAACGCTCGAGCTGTCTATTATGGATGCGCATCTCCCGACACATTCGCCGGCGTGCGAGTGTAATGCACGGTCTGGCGAGCTTTACTTTGCGAGAACTGGAGATATCACCTGATGTGAACAATTCGAAGCGTTTAATGTGAGAATAATACTCACGAACCATGTCAGCGACACGTCTATCTGCATTGTTTGGAAGTCACACATGCCTTCATGAACCTTCGTTTTCGTTGTGAAGAAAATGCACCCTGGCGCTTTGATTTTTACATGCATTGATTTTTTTTAAGGAGGTGGGAGGGAAGGGGTTCAGTGTTGCGCTTTTTTCTACCCGATGAACCAGTTATGAGAGGGTTTGTGGTGTCTTCTCTTCTCTTTTATACCATGCTTTTTTGCGCTACAGTGGCTTCCATATGCGTAAGCTAATTCGCCCAAATGACAAGATTTACAGTGGCGCTCACTCTTAGGGTAAACACGGCTCAGCGTGACCGCGCTCTGCGGAGCGCCATTGCATCTGGCGCGGCCGCGCATCAAATCAAAGCGATGCAAGCGCACATTAGCACGCCGCTCTCTTTGTACGGCAGCCAAGCAAAAGGGGTGCCATGGCGGCTAATAACCATGGCGGCCATGGCGGCCGTGGACCTCTGTGCGCATGCGCCACTCGGCTTCGATGCGCGGCCGCGCCGGGTGCGCTGGCGTTCCGCGGAGTGCAGCCGCGCTGAGCCGTGTTCATCCTAAGACCCTTGTTATACAGGCAAATTAACCGCGGTTACGACCACCCACGGTTCGCCGATGTTACACAGCGCAAAACCGACCTCGGTTAAGGCGGCTAACCCATCCTCAATCGAAGCCGCCATTTCCTCGGTTAACCGCCACAACAAGGACGCCAAGCTCGGTTTCCTAGAACCGCGGTTGGCGGCATAACCACGGTTTTATGTTCCGTGTAACGTAAGCGAACCAAGGTTACATGTAACAGCGGTTTGGGCTGCCTGTGTAACAAAGGTATAAGAGTGGACGGCACTGTTCATCAGCGCCCACTTAAAGAAAGGATGGAGAGAGGGGCATCATATGCGTTGTTTGGTCGCCTCTTACGGGGTACGCTGTTAGTGTGCGCTCTCATACTTAACCACGTCGCCCCGAATCCACTTCTGATGTGAGAGCGTAGATGTCGTATAAATACGCAATAATAGACATCACTAGTACATAATTCTGGGTCTCGTATGTTCTCCCCAGCGGCCGACGTGGGAGCTGCGCGCTAAAGTGGATCTTGCCGGACAACACGGAGGAAGGAAAGGGTAAGGAGAAGCCCTGGCGTCACTCTCTGTGAAGCAATGGTGAAGCCGGAAGTCGGTCATATTGACTGGGCAGATTATCCTCTCTTGTTTACATGTGATAAGCGAAGAAGAAGGCGCGTTTCCCTCTCCGGCTCGAAAACCGCGTGGGCTGCACGGCGCGCGTGTTTTGGCTATCCAAAACCAACAGAACGGGACTTAACACGGTGGGCCAGCGCGATACGTTCGGCGAAATGGTTTCGTCCGAGTAATAGCAGCGAGTAACAGCTCATCGACAAGGAAGCAAACACAAGAGAACGCCATGCTAGATGCACTGACTACGGCGAGTGTGGTGTCAATGTTTTCACGACATTTACTCACGCACTGTACGGACAACACGATCGGCTTCTATGGTTGCATTCCGTATGTCACTCGGCGCCTGCATTGTGCAACCGCGGTGGTCGACCTTGTGCACTGTGCAGGTGTTCGAGTGACACTTGAACGCGGTTGCTGTAACGCCGAGGATACACTGCTAGGGGCGAGCATAGCAAGCGAAACAGTAAAGGTGTTTTAATGCGTACAAGCAAGTTGTTACTGTACACATATCGAACACAAAACTACATATGTGCACATGGTGTCGCCATTTCGTGTAGCGGAGTACAAATTTTTCTTCTGCTGTCAAAAGCAGGAACACTGCATTACCGTCACTGACCTGCAAGGCATTCGTCGTGGTTCCGTTTTGTCACGGTGCCTGAACCTGATTTCGCTGAGCACTTCGAATACTTCATCTGCCTCCTCCGCCGTACAGCACGTCAATATACGAGCTACTTTCACGAACTGTTGAGGCCCCGTGGCTAACAACAGGTTTTGTAAACGTTGCTAGGTACAATAACCGCCTGGAGAACACTGCGTAGCTACAACAACGCTGCACAAAGCATGGATATCGTCCGTACGAGACCTCTGAAGGCGCACATGCCGCCGCCGCTAACCGCTACACCATTACCTCCGTGCCAGCTACACTGCACAACACGTAACCATAGCAACGCTTCCATTGTCCCTAGTGGATATGGCCGCCATGACGTCATTTCCTCCACACTTTTCACGTAGCGCGCCGGCTTGGCGTGCCCTCTCCTCTCTTTTCTTTATCCGTGCCGGACATGACTACTCACCCACCTACCCACCCCGTATGTTCTCCCCACTGCTTTCGCTTTCTTATTCCTCTTGTCAAACAGTAGCGCGTGGAAACCACCGGAGCATTTTTTCAAAGGAATTGCATACCCTTATCTTGCGGTGCAAGCCATCACATTGGTCGTTCCCATATCACTAACGAAATGTACCCTTTATGTACAATCATACATTAACTACTCTCTAACCATCACTTCTACAAGACAGAGTTTTCATGGTCGGGATGGTATATATGGATACCCTACCTATTACCGGTACTCTGCCAGAATTGTGTGGATAGGTTTGCTAGAGAAGCTCACCCTAGGAAGCGACCGGGAAGGGACGAGACATTCTCCAGTGCCGTCGCGCACAAGGACGCGACGACCGGGTTCGTCGACTCTCCGACACGGCGCAGTGATGGCACTCGAGGCAGTTCGTCAACAAACACTGGTTTATTAACCGAAGATGCAGCACAGTGCGAAAATCATGGAATTACGGGCCGTTAGCTAAACTTCGCAGTACAGCTGCCTGGGTACAACTTACAGTACAGCTGCCTGGGGCGCTACGGCAACCACACGAAAGGTAAACCACCGAAGCGCGAAAGATAAGTCGCCCGCAAAGGCAGTGCATTACTTCTTCGTTGCAGGCGTACGAGCGAGAGCTTGCTCCCGCAGCGAGCGAGCGCCGGGCGGGAGCAAGCGGAGCAAGCTCATGGGAGAGGCTGTTGTCACTGGCCGCCAATGAGGATAGGCCAAGCTCAGTGACGTGCGCTAGCGTGACGCGAGGGGCAAACATCATTCGCGCATGTTCGGACACGTGTTTCCGTGCAAGGAAGATCGACGCTTGGCTTGCACCAGACAAAAAGGCCTGGCGGTTTAGCCACGGTGGCCATGTCGCCGATAAACGGCGGTTCCCGGAGCTCGAGGGGCACGGGGCCCGCACTCGCGCTAGCTGGGGAACGAGGCGCCAATGGGGTACTCAATCCCCTCAGAATCAACATAAGAGAAACAGGGATTTGAATCACAAGTTACTTTTAAGACTATTATATACAACAAGTATACTCGGAATAGAAGCAAGAAAACGAAACGTAACTGATTCAAGAGCTGGCTATTTATTTTCACTCATTGCTTTGGGAAACGAAGCAAAATGCTTCCAACTACAAGCTGCAATTATTATGCCCATTTATCCAATGATTATGACGACTTTTCTTTTATTCAACACTTGTAGCAACACACGTTTGCAAAGGCCGGTATAACACTATTTAATTTCTCGTCAATGCTGAAAAACGCAGGGCCTTCTTACGCAGGGCCTTCTTACAACTCGGGCGTGCATGACACGCTGCCCAGAAGTTAGGTGGTTTCACAACTCTCCACTGCTTCGAGTTAGCAGTGTATGTCTTGCTCCTTCCGCAAGCACTTTCACGAGTGTCCCACCATTGTCTGCAGAAAGTATGAGAAATAGCGTTACTGCGAGCAACAGCATTTTTGTTAATTTAGCTGAAGTAGCGGCATCATCACAATACTTGAGTACCTCTGTCCATAGGCGTGCGCAAGTTTCCCCTTCAGGGGGGGGGGGGGGGCGACGGCTCGCCGCAGCACCCCCCTTCCCTATTAGGCCAATGTATGGGGCATTGTCATATTTGGAAAATGGAACTAAACATTAAAAAAATGCAAGTCTAGGAGGATTTCTCGGTCGAATGCAACTTGTCCAACTTGCTTTCTTCATACTCACCCCCTCGAAAGTGTAACATCTTACCGGTACCTGGGCGTCCACATAACTAGCACTCTGTCCTGGAAATTACATACGGAACATATAACATCCAAAGCTAACAAAACACTGGGCTACCTCCGAAGGAACTTCTTTCTTGCTCCATCGTCACTAAAGTTATTACTATATACCACGTACGTCCGTCCTCAAATGGAGTACGCTTCATCTGTATGGGACTCTGATCAGGTAACATTATCTCACATGTTAGAATCAGTTCAGAACCGTGCAGCTCGTTTCATTTTGGCTAATTACCATCGTTCAGCTAGTGTCACCCAAATGAAGGCATCCCTAAATCTGATCCCCCTAGCTGCCCGCCGAAAGCACACTCGCATTTGTCTGTTTCATAAATTTTTTTATCACAATCCGATCCTTCGTTCCCGATTAATCGAACATGCTCCCTTCATTTCTCGTCGTCGTAATCACCAACAAAAGGTCACAGTCCCCCCAATTGCCAACACAGTAACATATGCCCAATCATATCTCCCAAGAACTTCTAATGATTGGAATTCCCTGCCTGCATCGGTAACAAGCATCATTGACTCCATTAATTTTAAGCATTTCCTCAAAACAATCATTACCTAATTAGCGCCTCTTATGTTTTATTCAACAATTACTTTATTTTGCTTATTGCCTTCACCATCTAATAAAAATAAAAATATTGTTGATTCCTTACTTTTTTATTACGTTTTATGAAGTTGTCAGTTGTATTCATTTTTGTGCCTCAATCTGTTGCTATATTTGTGTGACATGTGCTTTGTATTCCTTGTTTTATTGTTGTACATTGCCCGTTCCCCCCCCGGAAATGTACTCTGTACCCTGAGGGTAAAATAAATCAATAAATAAATAAGTAAATAAATAAATAAATAAATACTTTGCGCCTCCCCCTTCTTAGGTGACTAAGGGGGGCGGCCGCCCACTCTGCCCCCCCTCGTGCGCACGCCTATGCCTCTGTCCTTTAGAATAGCTGCTAAATAAAACATTTAACCATAATCTTACCAGCCCAAAGTCACTTCCAAAATTACAAACAGAAAGGAACTGCTCGCAATAGGTGATAGGCAGAAGGCAAGAACTTGTTCAAGCCGCATTAAAATCACGCTTTAGAAATTGAGACAAGGACATTTTCTCTATTCCAGCGCTGTTTCCCTCTGCCTGTCGGGATTTCCTAATATGTCTACTAGTATGATGCAAAAAAATTTACTCTCAAAGAGTATTTTTACCGCAAAAAACTCTTGTGAATGCAGGACACGTTATATAGATGTGTTGGCTATGGAGCCCTAAAAACGCCAATTGTCTATTCCACAAAATATGATTTTCTGCTTAGTTCCTTGTTTCAAGAGGTTGATCCTCTATTTAACTGCTCCACAGATCGCGTGAACTTGTTTTAAAGCCGATTTTTTAATAGGGGTGTGCGAATAGTGAAATTGAGAATTGAATCTAATGCGAATCGAATAGGCATCACACTGAACAGAACACGAATAGAAATAGAAGTAAAAAAGTTTTCGAATGGCGAGGAAACTTTCAAGACTGGACGTTTTCAAGACTGGACTAGAATTGTAGATCTTTATTTTATATCAGGAAAATACTGACACATTAGCAAAGCAACATTGGCGTTACGTTTAACCGACAAAAGATACCGGATTTAAGTAAACTGATGTCAACTCGTATGCAGTAGCGAGTAGAGCATCCGACGTATATTTTAAATGTAGCAGTTACTTCAGTATTCGAGGGGTATTTTATCACAAGCTTTTAAATAATACAAAGGCCTAAAAGTGATTTCTGCATCAGTGATCGTGAATCTCGTGTTAATGATAGTGGATTGACGACACATTCCCTTCAGCGACACTGGATTTTAAAGCAAAAATTGCATTATCATGTGTTGACTAAACGCTCGATGAACCCTTAAAAGCGCGAACTACATGCGTCTTGGTAATCCGCTAATTTAAATAGAAAGAAAAACAACACTTATATCGTTCTACGTGTTGCTCATTTGTAGTTTTCTCGTCGGTGACAATTATTTCAAAGGTATTCAAAAAATATTCCGTAAGTTGAATATTCGCCATTTCATTCGATAACTCAATCGAATACAGCGTCATTCTATCCGTTATTTGAAATTTTTGAATATTTGCACACCCCTCTGCATTCTAATTATATATTTCTTCATACTTTTAGATACTTATTTAATTTCGAATATCTGCTAGCTGAGCAACAAAGCACAGTATGTGTCATGTGCAATGTTTCCGAAGAATTCTTTGCACAGTTGTTGGAATAAGTGCAATTTCACCACGTGGTTAATGCTGTCAATTAAGGCCTGTAGGCGTCGTGCTTCATAGCACTCGCGTTCGGACATAATTCCCATTTAGTGTTACCACCACATTAGTTTGTCAGCGATTCGCGGCTTTATATATAGCAATCATAAAATCTCGTAAAGTTTTTGGGATTCTTGCAACATGTCCAAGTATTTTCATTTTCAATCCGTCTACGAAAAATTGCGACCGAATGCCGACAGCAACAGTTTTTTTACTCTTCCATTTGGAAAAGGAAACTTCGCACGCAAACTGGCTAAAACACAAGAAACTTAAAGCGGGTTATTATCAGAGATGTGAAAATTCACACGACAAATAGCTTTCTGTTGGTACCTACTTCATTTGCGGGCGGCAAATACCTGCCCTCGTAACTTACATGTTGGAAACTGATTTCAGCTAAAGCAGTGTTTCAAGGTCTGGCACATGAACAACAATGTAGCAAAACAAAGCAGGTGAACTTTGCTGCAATAAAACTACACCTTTGAGCGAGTACACAATAAATATGTAAGTTACGAAAAAATGTAGCGTCAAATTTCTTGGAGTATACTTAACTGCATATGTTACACACCTAAATTTTCCTCTTGGTGCTTTACCGGAATATAACCTAGGTAATATGGCAGCCTTGTAATGTTTCCTTAAAGAACCACAAAACTTCACCACAGAATAAAACGCTCACGTTCAATAATTCCTCATGACAACTATGCGTGAGCGCATCACTACGCGAAATGCAGCGTGGACATTTACTGCGGTAAAAGAGTCCTCAAACCCATTTGCGAATAATCATAGAAATTACCTCACCATCAGAGTTTATTGCATTGCGAATCGACTATCGCAAATAATTTTTGAATCGGCCGTCTACGAGCGTAGTTACAGGGATTTGACGCACGCTATGAGCGCTTAATGTCTTCTTTCGTTTACACAGAGAAGGATGACAAGGGGGGAGAGAAGCTACGTCAGCGCAGGCACGTCAGCGCCCAGTTTGTTTTGTCCAATTACTCTCGCTTCGCTTGTTTATCTCCAATGAAGAACACCCTAGAGCTGCCTCATCTGTCTTCACGTCCTAAATGTGTTCGCATTTGTCTCTTTCATAAAATACATTATAAAAATAAAGAGTTAAAAAACCATATTTTTCGTCAATATGAGTACATTTCATTACGCGTGGACCACAACTTTAAGGTTGGTGCCCCACTTTGCCGAATTAGCCAACACAACGACTCTCTTACCTCCCAAACTAGCAGAGAATGGAACCACGTTCCTGCCTCCATCGCAGTAATTACTGATATCAACTTCAAAAGTGCCACTCATGAAACGGTATTTTGTTAAGTTGTGTTCTTAGAAAATGTATTATTCCATATTTGTATATGTATATTAACTAATCCATTTTGTACTGCCCTCGGCCTCTCAAAGTATTTGTAATAAATAAATAAATAACTAAATAAATAACTAAATGAATGAATAAATAAATAAATAAATAAATAAATGAACTTGAGTGCACGTAGATAAAGGCGTTCATTCACTTCTGGAGCGATTCCTGTGCGCACTATAGTGTGGCTACTCTGCAGTTTTACTCCATGGCAAAAAGCACATCTGAGCCTAACGCGGCTCTTGATTTATGTCAGTGATCAGACAATTGTAGCAACCTCCATGATGACGAAATGGAACTGCGACCGGCCCTCCGAAAAGAGTCAACGCAGGCCTGTGTATGATGAGAAGACGGTTTAGAAAGTGCCAACTTTGCTGCGTCTGGGAACTGTCGTTCACTGCGCACTAATGCGAGACGTTGCTGAACTGTTCACAATAGCGTCTGCTTAACGCTGTACGTGCGTTTTCACCAAGCACGAGAAGTGGATCAGGGCTCCTTTAAGAGTCGAGGCAAATATTCGCGAATACCACTTTTTTACACTGTTGATATCACGATGGCATAAAATGAGCAATTAATCATGTTCCCCCATCACATTAAATTTCGACCATGTGTAATAAAGCATATAGAATGCTCGCTTGAACAATAAAGAACAAATCCTCACGCTTAGCGGCATCGATAAACCGGTGGAACACTTCCCGTTGTAGTGGTTGCTGCTTGCTTCTTTATCTCCCTCTCGTAAAAGGCGAGTGCCCATAACTATTAGCACTGCATACATGCGTTTATTTAATAATTTAACGAGAAGTGCCCCTGGCATTTCGATGAACCGGTTCTCCCTCTTTTGGGCTTGTATCTCAGCTCACGCCGCACTGCCTTTGGAGCGAAGCGACTACTGCAGCAGAAAAGTGCCGTTCTAGCCGTGCGCGGCAGGACGTCTTCAAAGTGCGGATCACTTTATGGGGCCAGGCCATCGTATTCTGTCGTCGTCGCTTGGCGTAACGAAGGCACAACCACATATACCATAGCCATCTGTAGCATATTGAGCGCGCGCTCGCGCCTTCCTCTTGTTCTTCGAGTGCCTTCATGATGGATTTAACGCGTCTTCTTCCTCTTGTTCTTCGGGCACCTTGATGATGGTTTTAACGCAGGCAAGGCCAGATATAGCATAGCCAACTGTAGTATAGTGAGCGCGCGCTGTCGCCAAAGAGAAGTAATGTTCCCTTGTTCTTCGACCGCTTTGATTATATTCAGTGCGGATCACTCTAGGGGCCCGGACTCTCTTACGCTCTCATCGCTAGGCGTGACGCAGGTGAATCCACGTATAAAAATCAAAAAGAGTAATCAAGCGATAAATAGAAAGGAAAGAAAGAAATATGAAGGAAAAAAATAAATAGAAATACTGAGGAAACACACAGAAAAACTGGAAAAGGGAACGAGAAAGAAAAAGAGCAGGAGAGAAGGAAATCGAAGAGAAACAAAGAAGGCTGCCCAGCTGCGTACTTTCTTCAGGCTTGGCACCTCTAGTACGAAGCTGCCTTAATTTTTTTAAGTGCAAAAGAACATCATTTTGCTGTGCGCTCTCAAGCCGCCAATTGCCATAATTCTCGCCTCTTCAAATTCGAGCTCCCAACAAATGCTTGCCTAGCAGCAAAAAGTTGCAATAACATTCTCACGCATCAATTCGTTGATCCTTCTGGTAGGACTGTTTACAAGATTGCTCTTTCAAGCAGGCGTTTCAATGTCAGTTAAATAGGGTGGTGCGTTAGGGACCGCATGCGCGAGCAATAGAACAAGTTTCAAGGACAAGATAGATATATTCAGTTGTGCCTTCATTGCAATGATTTTGGTTTTCAGCCGTCTTTTAAATATTAGACAATCTCGTCGGAATACCACGATGAAAGCTCTCGTTTCATTTATGAAGCCTTTCACATCCACAAAGTGGCGAGGCATGTGTAAGCCTGCCCTTGGTTACTGTCTTTCTCGAGAAGATGGCGTTTCTCTCTTTTTGTTTGCAATTATTACCTCTGCGCAGGCTGGATTTCTGCTTTTTCTCGTGTTTCTTTGCGGTACGGGAAACAAGGGGCTACTGTTTAACAAGCAGATCCGCGCGTGCGAACTTGTCCCGTCTTTGGGCCGCACCGCGCGCTTGCGGAGCGTTTGTCACTCGCTGCCAGCGCTACGCAGCAGCCCCATCAGTTAGAGCTGGACCCCTATATTGTGGTTCGAATTGAGTCGCGACCGCGGCGGATTTCAGGCCAGTGGGAACAGAGACGAGTTGTTAGCCTGACACCGTTTATTACTGCCAATGCGTCCATCAACACACAACACTGTACAGGTACAGACGAAGCGGCAGATGAGTGAAAAAGCACCAAAAGGTGAAGGCACACGAGAGAGAGCGATAATGCTCGGACTCACCTCTCGTGGCTTTCAGTTCCGGCCCTGAGGCAGTAGGTCACCCACAAAGAGACCGATGGTGCGCAGAGGGTGATTGCGGCTGGTTGGCTCCCGACTCGATCGAGCTGTGTCGGTCACGACTCCCCAAGTCGAAAGACAACAAGCCCCCCAAGAAAGCGACGCGCATACCTGTGGTCTGCAGAGGAAACTCCCCAGAAAAGGGCATGGAGGGAAACGGGGCATGTCGGCCTAAGCCAAGGAGCAGGGCGCGAAGGGCTACGGGAGCGGCACAGTGCCCCCTCTCCCGCAACCCCTCTTGCCGCTGCGCGTGCAAACATAGTGTGAGCAGTGTTGCCATCGATGGGCGTGAGAAATCCGCCAGATTCCGCTAGATTCTAAAACATATCCGCTAAATTTCCCGCTAAGACTTATTTTATTAAAAAGAAACAGTGAAATTTCGTATGATAAAAAACCTTTATCATTCTTAAAGGATCCTCAAAACTATGAGAGCTGAACAAACATATAAAAGTCTTCCAAAGAGTGTAACTAGAATGCTAGAGGCGTCAGTGCTACGGTTGTCCAAACTCATCATAGATGAGGCTAAAAGTTACAAATGTTCACTAAGGTTTGGGCGTTGGGCTAGTTGGTGCAGCATAATTCCAGTGTTTCACAGCGCAGCAGGGCGATTTTTCTCCACTGGGTTTCAGCGTTGCGATTGATTCCGGGGCCATGGCGTTGCTTCCAGCAGATGAATCAATGACTCCATGACGCAAAAAGTGTTTTCGACCGACAAAAGTGATGTTTTTTGGAGAACCGTGATGAAGAGAAGTCGCTGCCTGATTTGATCAACTAGCGTAGGTAATGAAACCTTATGCATCTTTCTCGCATCACAGCTTCATCTGCGAGAGAGAACCCGTCGGTCTTCTCAGCCTTCATGCTGTCAACGTACGTCTCAAAGTAGCCCAGATATGGCTTGGGGTTAAACTGGTCCTCACGTCTGGACATCTGAACGTCCACCTTCTCTATCGGAATCACAATTTTACGAAGCAAGCTTGAAAGCAAAGTCAAGATGTCTTTCGGCAACATTGTTTGATCCACATATATCGCCTCGAATGCTTTGTTAACCTCTGAACATCTGTCATAATCGGTCTCAAAAAAAGAAAGTAGCCCAGATTGATATCATTCTCGTACATACCGTACAGCACTTCTGCTGCGTAGCACTTTTCAGTCCGCCTCGCCATCTCCAAATGCATCTTCAATTCGGCCCACTGGTCTACGATCCTTGAAACAGCTATTTCTACGAGGGATAGCCACCGCGTCCTCCACTCTTGGAAAAATTTCAGTGGTTCATCGCCGCAATTCATCAGACCGTGGAACTTCTTGTATGCAATTTACCGGGCAGGGGATCTTGCCAACCAGTAGTACGTTTCGCTGATTAGGTATTCTATGTTTCTCGGCAATGCTTCCGACGATTTTGAATCAGTGCACTGCGTGGGGCTTCCGCCAGAAATCCGCTATGTATGAAAATGGCCCGTCAAAAAATCCGCTAACCACTAGACAAATTTTTTTCCCGTCAGAATCAAATAAAATCCGCCAGATTTAGCGGAAAATCCGCTAAATTGGCATCACTGAGCGTGAGGCATTACTGAGGCCGAGGCGCCGGCGCGGTGAAGACAATGGGTAGCGCGTGCAACCCCACTTCGTGGAGCACATATATGCTGATTTGAAGAAAAAAACACACTTCGTTCTCAGCCATTGCCGCGATCAGTATCCTTTCTTCACCCTGTCGTTTATAGCGTTTCTATTTTCGGAGCGCGTGTTACCACATATCCGACTGCTCGTCTTCGATACAAACACCTATGGCCACTCCGACATTTTGAGAGACAGGTGATTCACTCGCGCACCGATATAAGACAGGTCCACATCCTCACCAGTGCATCGCAGCGCTCTCTGCTATTGTGAAATTCTCGGCTGTCGCAAGCTGGTCAGATGACCTATACGTGTAAAAGCAGGCAACACTGTCAACGTTCCAACCGAAAGGATTTCGTCCAAACGAGCTTACATTTCGACACGCTAAAACGTTGCGTATTGTGGTCCATGATTACGTTGGGGGCTGCGCAGGGTTGCCGTTGGTGGCTACTTTGCGCCAAATTGGCTACTTTCCGACCCTGTATGGCAAAAAAATTTCATGTTGGCGCCATGGTTACTTTCTGGCTATTTGGAAGTTATATCTTGGCGCATTTACTTGCCGTTTCTCCCTATTACTTGACCATAAAACAGCAAGCGAGTCTAAAGAATAACCGCTATTTCCAAACTTTTCTGTCATGTTGGCCTACGTACGCACAATACCTGCCCCGCATCGAGGCACCCAACGAGCGTCCCTTCGTCTCAGAAGACGCAGCGACGCGGGCATGTAAGTAAACGCGTGGATATGTAGCACATTGCTGACGCCAGATTCAAGTTATAACACAGAGCGTCAAAGAGATATCGGTAACAAGGTAAGCTGAACTGTACAATTTCGATCATATATCGGTACTTGAAGCTGGACTGGTAATAATGTAACTTTGTACCAATCTCGATATACGGCTTCAAGAAGAAAACGGCTTCATGGTTTTATGCTCCTGCCGAGTTCTACGCGCAAAATAACTTTTGCAAAAACTCTATCTATTGCAGACAAACTGTATGCAAGCACACTGGTATAATGATTTATTAATTTTGTTGCAACTTAACCTGTGGCTTGGAGACCAAGCAAAAGGGAAAAAATACATATTATGCTCGTTATACTCCGCTTTTGCTTATTCAAGCTCATATTATATACTGTTGAGTACTAACAACTCTATACGTAATATCACTTCGTTTTCTATTTGGCTGCGAATTTGGCACTAATATAAATGGCATGGCTACTTTGGCTTCTTTTAGCTTGAGTTTTGGCTCCTTTTCAAATCTACCCAACGGCAACCCTGGGACTCCGTAAAGCAAACGTCAACAGGTTGACGAAAATTACTACTCACCATTAACTCACAGCGACCGAGTGATTCTCTTCTAGGTTAACCGCAAATAGTTTAGGTAACAACATTTTCCCGAATTGCACAAAGCTATATGTTTTCGATAAGAAAGCATGTCAAAAGCCGGAAAGGTGTTAGGCACGATTCTGGGGTCTACAGTCTTCTTTAAGGTAAGGCAAATGATTAAAAGACAGGTGGTATACCTTGAATGTCCATTTTCATGTTACCCGTATGAACCTACTACAGGGGGGATACAACTTTAAAAAATCTGGAGGGGCGCCGCCCAGAAGACCGAAGCGCGGCAGCCGACCGCCTCCACGACTGAAGAAATAGTCCCGCTCACGCACTCCGCCAATGTTCTCCGAAGCGGAGTCGGCGGCCGTCCGGTGCATGACGTCAGTCTAGAATGCGCGCCCATTGGTGGAACACTGTGTGCATCTCTCTTTGAGAAGGAAATGCCGCAGACTTCTCAACTTGTATGCGACTCCAGTTTTATATTTCGAGCTTATATATTGATATCAGCTGTTCTTATGATAATGTGTTAACATATGCAACAGTTGAAGTGTTCATTGGGGTTACTGTGCCTATGGGGTTTATTGAGTAGACGTATTTTATCGCCTTCGTAGCTTTGTTGACAAATGAAGTGGGGAAAAAATTGCGAAACCTGTAGCAAACATTCTCGTCTTTCTTTGCAAAACCGGTGGAATTTGTTACCGTAATGTTTTTGCAAGAAAAAAAACCACCAGGCCTGCGCGGAACTCGCAGCACAGTCACAGCGAAAGCTGGGTGAGCGGCCTGTCTAGAGCTTAGTTTAAACTTTCTTGGGGCAACTACAAGCACACTTGCATGGTACCCACTACGCCATAAATCATCATACTTTTTGTGTAGTGGGGAAGTGTCCACTATGCCATTATTTGTTATTCTTTGAAAAAGCGCGGTACCCGCTACACACTTGTAACGCATTATGTTCACTCTGTTGATGCTGTGGCTGACGACGATGAAGAATTATGCCTCAGGCTTTTGTAATGGGTTGGAGCATTAAACGACCCACTCGTTACCATAGCTCGGCAAACTCACTCATGAGTGCACTCAACTCACACTCACTCACACTCATTTGAACGTGGTGAGTTGAGTATGAGTGAGTACTCATGCGTGTGAGTGGACGTGAGTGTGACCGTGAGTGAGAACTCATGAGTGTGAGCGGTCGTGAGTGTGAACGTGAGTGAGTACTCATGAGTGTGAGTGGACGGGAGTGTGAACGTGAGTGAGTGAGAAGGCTGAAAAAATTGTGGCGAATGAGTTTGAGTGAGTACTCCCTTAAAGTGCCGACCTATGCTCGTTACGCAATTTGGATTGTGTGACGCCTGGTTGTCACTTTACTGTTCTAAAACGCTTTGCAACGCATGTTAACGCGATTCCTTAACCGACATGAAGCCTGCATTCGGTCAGTTTGCAACGCAGTTTCAAGCACCGGCGTAGCTCAATGGTAGCGCACTGGGCTGCCACGCAGACGGCCCGGGTTCAATTCCCATTGTGGCATAGGCATTTTTTATTTATTTAGTTTTTTTCTGATTTAGTGCGATAGTGGTTACGGACACCGGCGGCGGCGACGGACAACTACGGCGCAAAAACGGCCTATGTTGTGATCTCATAACAGCTTTCGCTGTAAAAAGCTACATAGGCAAACATTTTAGCCCTTGCTAAAAACCTCATTAACAGCTGTAAATACCAGGAACGCTTGTGAAAATACTACTAATAACGATGATCTTACGGATTAAAGTCGGTGCACTTTTCGGGGAGGCCATCTTCAAAGCACGGTGTCTTCAAGAAGTCGAAATACAAATATCCTATGACTCTCGATGTAGCCGTATTTGCTTTAAGAAGGCAGTTGAAGAATTTTCTGTCATCGGCGCAGTTTGTCCTGGAGAAAAGTCGATGTACCAATTTACCAGTATTTTTTATTATTTTTTATTATTTTTTTTAATATTAACAGAATCTATAGACTATGAATGGCAATGTGAAATCTGACTTTAACGGTTGAAGGACTCTCCCTAGTTTTCTAGTCCTATCACAAGTTCGCATACTTGAGAATATAAAGTACGGCTTGCCATCCTCAGCAGGAAATACTGATCTGAAGCGCATGTTTACAGCACTTTATAAGAAAAACTAGAACAACTCTAACACATAGCCCTGACGTTCTTCTATTTTAATTATTCTCGTCTATTGACCGTGTCAGTCTTTCGTGAAAGGGCGAAGTCGAAAAACTTGCTCACGGTATAGGAAACGGTATGCTCACGGTATGTACTCAGCGCAATAACAGCGAAGGACAAAACAAAGGAAACAGGCAGGACGCAGCTGCGTCCTATCAAGTGCCTTAGCCTTGTCGGTCATTCTTATATGCGCTGATTAGATATGTCGTAAGTCAGTAATTCGTACTAACCAGACAAGCATTTGAGCACTACGATGAAAATTCAAACAAAATCGTTTTCTTGATTTTGAAAAAAAAACACTTTTTAATGAAAATCACTAAAAAAGGTAAACACTGCTCTTTACATATTTTACTAGTGACCAAGTTCTTTCCTAGGTTGAGCACTATAAATACTTAGGACTGCTAATTACTAACAAACTCTCTTATCCA
The DNA here is from genome assembly GCA_030522465.1 of Rhipicephalus appendiculatus. Lineage (NCBI taxonomy): Eukaryota > Metazoa > Arthropoda > Arachnida > Ixodida > Ixodidae > Rhipicephalus > Rhipicephalus appendiculatus. Next base: position 44,316 of record JALIZH010016303.1, on the reverse strand, counting down.
CACATATGCAATGTTGTAGCCAATGCCTTACGTAAGTTGTTCTTTTTAAGGCATACACTCAAGCTAGCTACCCCTCAACTGCGTTTGCTTGCCTACAAATTAATTATCTCTCCTATGTTAGAGTATGCCGTGATAATTTGGAATCATTTCACAAAATCAAAACATCGACAAATTAAAAAAGAGTGCAAAGAAAGGCTATAAGATTCATTTACAACTCATATGGTCGTAACACTATTAACGAATTGATAACAAAAGGCACTTTGCGCCCGGTTACTGAAAGAAACCGTAGACTGAAGTTCTTTTATCAGTTGGTAAATGATAATTACAAAACTAACACACCACTATCTTGATTCCATCTGCATGTTACGTAACTAGAATCCGACATTCACGAATAATTAAGCCTTTGATGCAAACAGTCAATTCCTTTCCTCGTACAATAAACGATAGGAATAAACTGTCTAACAAGGCTGTAATCCAAAAATCGTTAGTATCGTTTGCAGAGCATTGGATTTGGCGTGTTCTGTAACCTGTTCTGACTACTTTGCCATTGTTTGTTGTTCTTTTTTTGACCACACGTACGTTTTTTTATGTTTATGTACCACTTTTCTATGGTCTAAGTCAGACCGCAGTATTTTTAAGTAGATAAATAAATAAATTAATAAATATTGCGTGTGAAGAAAAAATGTATTCGGATAAAGGTTTTTTCTATAACCTTTGCCGTGACCCCTTTGAAATACCACGTCAACGTTACATTACCGTACGCCGAGGGGACGCAGTGGTTATGGTGCTCGGCTGCTGATCGGAAGGTCGCGGGTTCAATCCCGACCGCGGGCGTCCCACTTCGATGGAGGCGAAATGCTAGAGGCCCCCGTACTGTGCAATGCCAGTGCACGTGTATACAACACCAGGTGGTCGCAATTTCCGGAACCTTCCACTGCGTCGTCTCTAATAATCATATCGTGGTTTGGGACGTACAACCCCATATATTGGTATAGTATTATTAACGTTACGTGACCTAGCAGTTCATGCGCGTTGACCATAGAGAACATGGTACAACAGTTAGACAATGATTTAGTCATTTTAACATGCACCAATATCCCGTTTCCTGCGCACATGGTATACCACTACTTTATTGTTGAGCCATTAAATATATGCCACAAGCAGCACCCTGGCAGCTCATTGTTCTTCGCGTGGTTTCGATCCACCCTTTAATAACTGTGGGGTGCTCTCACGATATCAATATCTCATCGAACGTGAAATCAATGAAGCCTTCCATATCAGTGAAAAGAGGAGCACGTGCGTCAGCGTGCCTTCAATTGCCGTTCTAGAGACAGAATTTGTGTTTTTGTCAAGCTGATTCTTGACTCGTTGCGGACTTTCACTGTTCTTTCATCACCGTTGGCCATGTGGCAGTCCATGTTTTTGTTTTGTTTTAGTTGTTTTTTACGGTATATATTTTCTGACGCAATAAACTTTTGCTAGTTTGTGAGCGCTAGTGTTGTGTGTTACCTCTACTCGTCCCGTTGCCACGTTGCTTCCACGCACTAAAATATGCATTCGCCTTTTGTTCCTGCTTGATATTTATAGCTATGATTATTGATTGCAAATGTACATTCTCACGTATTTTCCCTTTCCATTGTTTTTTTTTAATTTTGAATGGAGCACCCACTATGCTTGGGCTTAGATATGGCACGCAGCATTTGCTATTAGGTAACAGGTAAGTAAATAAATATATGTTTCTTGTATATATAGCTGTTGAGAACTGACAGACAATGATGGCAAGGAAAGTATAGGGGATGTTATTGCAAGTAATTGTAATGTAAATGTAAAGAAAGAAAAGTGGACGAAAAGATAACTTGTCACCGGCAGGGGCCGAACCTGCGACCTTCGAATAACGCGTGCGATGCTCCACCACTGAGCTACGGTGGCGGTCATCCCTCCGTCCACTTTATAGGGTATATATGTGCATTCAAACGTGGGAGCGACAGTCAGCGCCGCCTGTTGCCATTGCGGCGAGTGTGGAACACTCTTTTTGCCTGTTGGCGTCAGGTAGCACGTGATATTACTACGAGCAGGCAGCTGACTAATAATTCCTCGCATACTACCTGAAGGCATCAAGTCTGCTAGAACGAGAACCTCGCTATGAATGAATGAAAGAAGTGCAAATTTAAGGGCTCGTTTGCTTTGTTAGACACAATATTAATGAGAACTAACAGACTATGATGCCAAAGAAAGTATGGGAGATGTTATTAGAAGTAATTGTAATGTAAATGTGTGGAAAGAAAAGTGGACGAAAGATAACTTGCCACCGGCAGGGATCGAACCTGCGACCTTCGAATAACGCGTGCGATGCTCTACCACTGAGCTACGGTGGCGGTCATCCCCCCCGTCTACTTTATAAGGTATATATGTGCATTTAAACGTGGGAGCGGCAGTGAGCGCCGCCTGTTGCTATTGTGTTGAGGTGTTCGTGTCGCTATTGGTGTTGCAGAGTCACGTCGTGGCGCCCGCGCTGCCTCTACAGAAAAAAAAACAGTGCGTGAACGTCTGCGCGTCCAAGCTTTCATTTTCTCGGTATTTTCTTTCTTCATAGTTCTGTCGGTGCCATGACACTTGCTCATACCCCAATGCGTACGGAGTGTTTCGCGCTAATTCTGATGCCGCTATATTGTTGTTATCGAAGTATCTCTGGCGTGCTGCTTCGCTACGAAGTCTGAAGACAAGAATGGGGTTGCTTTGTGTCTCACGGCTTTCACACATGTGCAATTCGAAAGACATGGTTGATGCACTTATATAGGATAGGATTGATTACAACGAAAATGAAACCCTATCAACTATAGCCTAACCGCTGCCGATGCTAGATGAAATAGAACAAGCGTTTACCTAAGAGAAGATATCTTGGCGTGTTATATCTGTGTTCTAGCTGATACACTACTAAAGGGGTTCTTTTAGTCATAATGTAAATGTTCGCACAAGTGCTTTGTTTGCTGTCCTCCGCATGCATTTATAGGGTTTGCCCGTCTGTTTTGTGCAGTGCCTCATTTGTCACCAGCTACTAAAATATGTTCTCTTCTTCATTCATTTCCTTATTAATTAAATACATTCTCTGCTTCATAAAATACGTTCTCTGCTTCGTAAATTACAGCCTGAGAGGGGAAGCACACAGTACCACTGTAGCATATATTGCACAGCCATCATTGTATAGGCAGAAGAGGTCCCCACATACAAGCGGCCAGCTCCAAACCCGTGAAAGTTCTTTTGAATGAAGTTGTATACTCCTCCTCCTTCCCCTTGTCGGTTTCTTTTCTCTGTACTGTGTACTTTATGTGGAAGTAAATAGATTGAAAGCAGGGTGGAAAAATAGAAGTCTAGGTGATTGCGAAGTGAGTGTATTCGACCCGCCCTTCAGGCAGAAATGAAATGTAAATTTACTAACGAAATCTACCCGCGCAGCATCTATCGATAGCTACAGCAAGCATACCGTGTCCAACACTTGGCGGCTCTGGCGTCTGTCGAAGCGGGTCGCGGTAGCGCGGCGTAGCGTTCGAGTTAAACTGACGGCTGTACGTGTAACAATGAGTGAGTGCAGTGTTTACCTGAAAGAATAATAAATCATCAAAACTGGTGCTCGGTCAAGCCAAAGAGCACTAGAGCTTTCGGTTAGACCAGGTGTGATCTCCTCAGACAGAAACACCATTCACTAACGTAATTGTTTTTCAAGTTGGATTTACATTACTGAATGAAGCAATACACATTTAGAAAATGCCATTTTGGTGTGCATATATTTCTTATACATCCTCTGTGCAAACTCCCATAAAAGTAGAGACACCAATAGTCGCCTTTATCTTTGGCGTAAAATATATTTTAAATGTGCCAGAACAGATAAAGAGAATGTATTAGAAGCCAGACAGGTCGGCCTGAGCTTGTGTGCTCTGGCCTGCTACTCCGCACAAGGAAAAAGAGAAAGGGTGAAAAAGGATGATGAAGATTATTATGGAGACAGCAAAAAGAGATGCGTCAGTACCAGAACCAAGTAACGCAGTGCGTTTCGTAATTAATTGAGCCGAGCACAACAATGAACTTAAAGCACGATGTGGATGGCTAGAATGGTAAGCAGCGTTCTACATTGTCATCGTACCTAAAAGCCAATTCGCGGCTGCTTTTGTCTTTTTGCAAACATAATTATCTTCACAGGAAACGTGTCGATTTTCGCGAACTATGAGGTAAATAACATGCTTTTATGGGTATCATTCGCTTCTCATACATATAAATTTATATCCAGGACACCTACTTAACATAACCACGTCAGGGTTAGGGTAAGGCGGGGCAAAACGCGACATTTTGACTTTGTCGACCTCTATAGCTAATACAAAAAGTACCTTTCTTGGTTTCTCTGTTTCAGCGATAGCTGCTGTTAGTTGTCCACCTTTCTATGTGTAAAATTTGATGATTGCTCAGAGCGTTTGCTCGGGAAAAATTACGGGGCTGGTGTCAGTGTGTTCGTGACCCTTCAAAAAGGGGCGAAATTCTGCTGGCCTAATTTTCGAATCCGTGCATGAAGCGAGTCCGGCGTCAGTAAAACAACGTCACTATTTCTTTTCTTACTTTATACAACTAGCTACATATCACCAAAAATTTATTTCATTCGGTGCTCGGGGCCAAAGCGGAATTTTTTTTTTAATTCAGGCATGTGAGATGGGTAAAATGCGACAAAAATACATCGAACTGTCTTAGAGAGTGTCTTATTATGTGTACCATTTACTTGCACTCATTATGTATTTATTTCATTGTTAAGGAGGGTTTGGACGTACAAGAGAATACCATATAGAGCTTCCTGGGAGGAAAACTACATGAAAAAGCACTGGATGCAGTTCAGGACAGGACTCACTCCATTCGCGCTGCATCGAGGTTGTTCCGCATTCTTAAGGACACTCTCAAGGGGCGCATGAAAAAATTGGAAGAATCTCCAAGTCAATCCGTTCACAAACACGTGTTGGGATCGAGTTTTAATGAAATTTCTCCAATACCGAAATTTAAAAAACAAACGCTAGAAAATCCGAATCTAGCAGTTTTAAATCCATCGCCTCACAAAGGCCGGCTAACGAAGTTGAAAGCCACGGAACGCCAGTACAGTTCTGCATCAAAACGGCAAAAAGAGGCGAAGGTGATGCGTCATAACATATCTAGCCTGCAATCGTTGAACAATACAATGAATTGCAAGCGTTCAAGAAAACACAACATTAGCACAAATAAAGACCGGCGGTGTATGATCTGCAAGGAGCTTTGGAGCATTACAGCGCCGGTTTCTGTCTGGATTGAATGCGCGGAGTGCAAGGACTGGGCTCATCAATACTGCGTGAGAGCCCACGGAGTGAATTTCAGGTGCTTCTGCTGCGAAAATTGCAGGGATTAAATTTTTTCACACTGTCTTGTATTGCCCCACCCAGAGTCTCGTTTTGCCCCGCAGGTTGAGGCAAAGAGAGACACCTGGCGCATTTTTTATTTCTTTTTAAAATAGACCTTTCTACGGTGGCAACATAGTCATACTTATGTAGCACATACCTTGTACCCATAGGAAAGTTTCTACATTGACATTTAATGGTAAGGAGTAAAATATATATTCACTATTCTCACTTTTTTGTCGCAGTTTGCCTCACCTAACCCTAATTTTGAAGAAGACAAGTGAGGAACCCATTTAAGTACATTGGTACAGAGGAAGTAAGGCGATTTCGGGGTGATATCAAAGTAAATATATTGCTCACATAGTGTAAGATAGGTTATTGTTGATTCCATTCCTTGACTGCTCAGCCGGTATAGTTGGCGAAGAATGATCGTGCTCTCTGCAACACTTGTCGGTTTTTCGCGCCCTTCCCAAGTCGTTGTAGTGTTTCGCCACGTTTCCACGTCCGCACCACTTTGTTCCTGCGCAGAAAGAATTCTCGAGAAATACTCTTTATTCTTTATAAAGGCGAAAGCGGGCATGCCCACGAAACAAAAAGTAGGCGCGAGAAAAGTGACGCACGAAAAATCGCGTGGCGTGTTTGAGAGCGAAAGCCGTACGAAAGCGAAAACATGACTGTGGCAAAGCGCAATGGTTGGACATCATAACAACCACACATTTAACTTGTTCGCAAAGGCGCGTAACACTATGTGGTGCACTGGCCCCTATGGACACCATTATTTTCTATCCCTGTCGGGTATAATCATTTCGCCTTTGTCTTGCGTATGCGGCTACGACACGACGCAGACGTGAAAGCTGGAATGAACCTGTTTTAAGATAAACATTACGGAGGTCTTGTCTCGCCCAAACTGGATATGCGCACCGTGTCACACAGCGTCGTGACATCTCTCGGAGTCACTTCAACTTACTTACTTGCGCCGGCCTACAAGCAGAGATAACGAGTTCTCAGCGCGAACAGATGAAACTTACGTGTATGGTGCAGTGGCGTAGGAAGAAATTTTTTTCGGGAGTTGGGGGAAGGTAGTAACCGCGGAGCCGAATCATGAGAGTGAAATAACTAGAAGAATAAGGATGGGATGGAGCACATTCGGCAAGCATTATCAAATCATGAATGGTAGTCTACCACTATCCCTCAAGAGGAAGGTATATAACAGCTGCATCTTACCGGTACTTACCTACGGAGCAGAAACCTGGAGACTTACAAAGAGGGTTCAACTTAAACTGAGGACGACGCAGCGAGCGATGGAAAGGAAAATGATAGGTGTAACCTTAAGAGACAGGAAGAGAGCAGAGTGGGTCAGGGAACAAACGGGGGTTAAGGATATCATAGTTGAAATCAAGAAGAAGAAATGGATATGGGCCGGGCACGTAGCACGTCGTCAGGATAACCGCTGGTCATTAAGGGTAACTGACTGGATTCCAAGAGATGGCAAACGCGTGGGGGGGGAGACAGAAAATTAGGTGGGTAGATGAGATTAAGAAGTTTGCAGGTATAACGTGGCAGCAGAAAGCACAGGACCGGGTTGATTGGCGAAACATGGGAGAGGCCTTTGCCCTGCAGTGGGCGTAGACAGGCTGATGATGATGATGATGATGATGATGATGCTTGAGTTGAAGTGGGGGCCGCGCAGGCGGGTGTGGTCGAGTGTCATTTTCTACTCCATGTGACATGACAACAAAAAATTGGGGGGGGGGGGGGGCTGAAGCACGGGTCTGGTGTGCCACCCCCTGGCTACGCCACTGATATGGTGCCGCGTAATTGTGTTATAAACGTAAATCTTATCTGGCAATAAAAAGGTACTGTTCCAACTCACAAATAAACCTCCAGAGTATTAGATGTTACAGCATCAGTGATATTGCGAAAAACACAATAGGAAGAACTTGGAGGAAAATTTTTCGGACCTTGTTTGGGCACCACCTAGCGTAAGAAACACGCATCTGCAGAAAGGGTGCGTGCCAGATGCCTCGGTGTTTTGAACAATTGGCCAGATGCCCGGAGGCCGCATATATACGTGGCGCTTTCTTTAATTTTTTTCAAAAGGGCCATATCTATAAACCAAAACAGGGCTGTACTTCACGAAAGCGTAAAGCGCGCTTAATTGCCTTTCACTTTTAAAATTATAGTAATCAAAATGAAGCAATGCCTTAATGTAACGTAAATTCGAAAAGGCAGTTTTGAATAAACCTTCAGCTAAATCCAGGATCTGTTTGAATCAAAGTGAGCCAGATCCATTAAAACAGCGCTGCGTCAGCAATCACGAACAAAACAACCAAAATGACCGCACTCAATCTGCTTCATTCGTGTCCTTGTTGCTTTCCTATCGTGCTTTCGTTCGATAATTATTTGTTCTTGGGCGAGTTGGTTACTCATTGAAGGACATGATGTTGTGAAGCAAAACTCGAGTATAAAGAGTAAGAGGGCGACTTTGCTACTTTTTTTTCCGTCTTTTAGTGTTTCTTTTCGAGCTTTGCGTAGCAGTACTATGTGCTTTTTTCGCTATTAGACGGTATATTTGAACAGGACAACTGAAATGAAGATACTTGGCACCGATAAATTTCTTGAACAAGAACTGATCCGAAAGGGCATGGCACCAAATGGGCTAAGAACAAGAACTGAAGCATAGTTTGAAGGCGTCCAATAGGTGCCAAGAACAAGAAAAGGCTACCGACAGTCCTGAATGGTGTGCCTGTAGGCCTTTAGAAAAGAAAAAGCCACGTATGGTCTCGTTTCTACTCGTGTGAATACCAGGATGGTCTCGTCTAAATACCAGTATGATCTGCGTTGAGTGCCAGGGTTTCTCGTTTGAAGTGCGCGGGATACCAGCCCAGGTATTTGGCTCAAGGTCACTTGAAGGCTCCTGACCACGGGTACTAATAATATTTCACTCTTAAACAATACCTTTATTTACTAGCATTTTCTATCCTGAAACATGCATTTCTATACCTTCCGTTATGTTCGTTGTGGGGCTCCTGTGAGACACTACAAGTTTTCCCGCTCACTTTAATCCAAGTGCCAGCTAAAATAATCCGCACGCCATTGAAATAATCTGAATGCCAAACTATTTAATCCATGCGCCAAACGTTTAATCCAAGCGCCAACATATTTAATTCAAGCGCCAGCTCAAATAGGCCGTGTGCCAGTGAGTTTAATCCGAGTGCCACCATGTTTAATCCAATCGCCAACAGCTTTAATTCAAGTACCAGTCAGTTTAATCCATGTACAAGAAACTGGAATACGGGGCGTGAAAACAGCATTACAATTGAAGTACAGTACCTACAATATGAAAGACAATAGCCGGAAAGTGGAAGACATCACTAATATAGTAATATTTATATTCGCCGCTACTATTTGTGGAAAAAAGTATTACTGCAATAGTTTGCTTGAGCCGTGGTTGGAGCGTTTATACTTTGCTATGTACCAGTTTGTACGTCAGTGTATGGCACTGGCGGGATCACTTTAATGGGAGCGCCGCAATCGTTAAGTTCTATATGTATGTATATATATATATATATATATATATATATATATATATATATATATATATATATATATATATATATATATATATATCAATTTATTCCATAAATGCAATAATATCAGCACAGGTGACAGTAAGTATTTATTAAAAAAATAGCGCTGTCTCCTAGGGCTTGCAGACGGACGTTCACAAGTCATCTTCACGCAGGCATCTGCAGGCACGACAGAGAAATTGTGCCGGTCAAAGGCCGCGCAGTCCACGCGCTGGATCTGCTGCATGGAGTGCCGAGCTGCGTCCAGCAGCAAAGAACGCCTGTGCTCCTTTTTCGTCATGCCTTGCGGTGTCGTCAATACTAAATCGCGGCGTTCGCTTAGGTAGGCCTTCACGTGTGACTTGAATTTTGAGAACACTTCTTCTATTGGGTTGAAGAAGGGACTGTACGCAGGCAGGCGCTTGATAGAGTGCAGTGAGTTAGCCAAAGCCGCCTGCTCTGCCCGAGTGTGAGCAGGTGCGCCATCGAAAATGAAGACAGCTTCTGTGTTTGACTCATCGCGTTCCACAAGGGCCGAAACATCACTGAGGAAATCATTGAAAACAGCCCAATGAACTCTGTCCACCGCAGTCCAGTGAATAACTCCATTTGCGGACATGCATGCTATGATGTTCAAGTTCGCTCCCTTTGTCGTCGTGGTCGTGTGCACAGCTGGTTGCCCTTTAGTTGTCCTGCCGAAGTTTCTGGAACACCAGATATTGTAGTTTGTCTCGTCCAAGCAGAAGCGACACACACGGGGTTCATCGGACTGCAGCCACTGGGCGTACAGCTTGCGGCTGTGCTTGACGTCGGCACGGTTGTGGTCTGCGGGCCTCTGCGTCACCAGCTTCACTGAGTAGCTGTGGGCATCTAGCAAGCGATCAACTGTGCTTGCACTAATTGTCACTCCTGGCATTTCCTTCCTCCAGGGCCTCCTTTATCTGCCTTGGAGTAAAAGTACAGTTTTCGTCGACAATTCGTCTTAAAGTGCTCACGACGTCATCTCCAAACTTTCCTTTTAGAACCACCACCATGCTTTGATACTTCTCTGTCGGTAGCGGCAATCGATCTTGCTGTTTTTATGTTGATGCTCAGGGACATCGGCCAGTTGCTTTAGGTCACCCACGCCTGTAGACGTCCACAATCCTCGCCCTGTCGACCACCGATACTCTGCTGTTTTTTCGACGAGCTTGGTCTGGGTCTTTAAAGCGTGGTCCTCGCTTGCGTCGAGCCATGAGTTGAAGCAAAGCCCTCTTGTCGTCTGGAAATGTTCTCCCTGAAAACACGCGTGGTCCAAGTGACCTCGCTTCAGCAACACTAACGTCGTCTGTTACATGAACATGGGCATCTCGCTTGATGCTTTTATAAAAAAAAAAGAAACATAATTGCACATGAACTTAAACAGATGCAAAGTTAGTTTTTTTTTAAACGGTTATTTCTGTTTTCAAGAATGGGTGAATACCGTCTGTCAGTCACCATTCGCTCTCACCGGGCTGAGCAGACGACTCCGAATGCTTCTGGCCGTCTGCTAGCAGACGACATGAGTTTCTGCCATATGCAATCAATTAAGTACCTGATTACCCGGAATAATACAGTAGCGAAAAAGCATAAACTGTCTCGGTGCTTAAACTCTTACCAAGGGCTCTATGAGCAACGACATTTAGTACCCGAGCATATAGTTAAACCACACTGCTTTTTGAATTCTAAGGTATGACACCAAAACGTTTGGGGCAAATACCACTGTATTCATTGCATAAGGCTAGCATGCATAGGCAAAAGAAAAATGATTCCTGTCGCCTCATGTTTACATTGTTCCGACATTTAAACTATATAAAATGGCAAACCTTCTGTTTATCGTGGATGAATTAAACTGACTGGCACTTGAATTAAAGCTGTTGGCAATTGGGTTAAACATGGTGGCACTCGGATTAAACTCACTGGCACGCGGCCTATTTGAGCTGGCGCTTGGATTAAATATGTTGGCCCTTGGATTAAACGTTTGGCACATAGATTAAATAGTTTGGCGCTCAGATTATTTCAATGGCGTGCGCATTATTTTAGCTGGCACTTGGATTAAAGTGAGCGGGAAAACCTGTAGAACAGATAATTTTAGAGTGTCCCACATTCGTTGCACAGCGAGCACTGCTCACGAAGGAATATGGACTTATTGGACTTAGGTGCAGTACCCTTGACGATTGCCTGTTCCCGGCGTAACAAGGCCCATCGAGCCCTACTAACTTTCTTAAAGAAAACCGATTTAGCCTCGCGTTTATAGACATTATTTCATGTGACTGCTTATTTGTGCTTACGTCTGTGTGATTTGTTTTTTTTTTTCATTCCTCTTATCTCTCTCCTTTTCTTCTGGCGTCCATGACTCTGTGCTCTCCACGCCGTATCGTTAATGGGATTTATACCAACATTGCTAGGGCATAACATGACAATATGATGAACATGAATGACTGATCATATCATGAAAATCATGACTAACTTTTCATGAACGCTATGATTTACACGCCATGACCGTGCTGATCCTGCGACAATTTCCCTAACTTGATATTTTCAAAACTGGTATGATGAGACATTTCTGCAAGACCAACATAAATGACAGGTGGTAATATGAAAATCATGACGTGCATGTGATGTGCAACATGACTTACATGCCACGCTCACGGTGCGCTGACGGCCGTTTCGCTACCTTGATGTACACCAAATTTCGTATTGGGAGACGTGACTGTGGAACGAACATCAATAACAAGTGGTAACCTGGAAACCACGACATGTCATGTGCAACATGACTTGCATGCCACGCTCGTGCCACGCTCGCGGTGGTTTTGCTATCTTGATATACACCAAATTTCGTATTGCGTGACGTCACTGTATGACGAACATATGTGGCAGGTGGTAATATGAAGGAAAGACGTGTAAATTTAAGGATTCGTTTTTCTTTCTTAGGCACAATAGTAATGAGAACTAACAGATAATTATGCCAAGGTAAGTATAGGGGATGTTATTAGAAGTAATTGTAATGTAAATGTGAATAAAGAAAAGTGGACGAAATGATAACTTGCCAGCGGCAGGGACCGAACCTGCGACCTTCAAATAACGCCTCCGATGCTCTACCACTCAGATACAGTGGCGGTCATCCGTCCGTCCACTTTATAGGGTATCTATGTTCATTTAAACGTGGGGGGCGTCAGTCAGCGCCGCCTGTTGCCATAATTATTCATGTCAAGCCCTGCGAGTTGTGTTCGGCATAAATTCACTTCCTCTAATTTTGAAATCTACAAAAGTTATGAAGACTATGACGACAGGGCTGAGACGTAGGTGGCTAGATAGGTAGATACTTGGGGAGGAATGGCCAAAGTACCTTTGGTTCGCTAAGAAATGCTTCGCATTTAAGAATATCTCTCTTGTAAAGCAAATAATATAAATGAAGTATATGCATTCTAGAACACGACTGCTTGTCAGTGAAACATATTAAGCTATTTAATGTTGTCATGAAAGAAGGACAGCTGATCGGTGTCTTCGAGAAGTAGTGAGACCGTTGAAAATGTCAACCTTCCTTCAAAGAGCGAAAATAGCTGCTCGCTAAGCTGACTGGTCCTGATCTATTAATCTTGTCGCCATTGCTTCATTCGCTAAGCATGCTTTCTCAATGGGGAAGAACAATGACAACTCATCGGCACTAATGTTCATTGCAGGTGCTTCATCTTGGGATTACCCAGAATAATGCTGAGTTTTCTTTGCCATTTTTGTTTCTTAATTTTGCTATGGATCCCTATTTGTTCCGTAGGTTTAGTTCAGTGTATCTTCGGCAGTCTATTGCAGTAACGAGCGCGGCCTCTAGCAGAATTTCATGCTATGGCCATTGCACTTGAGTACTGGCGCAACATTTGCAAAGTCGTTAGGGTGTGCATTTGAGCGTATTAGCAGATGTCCACTTCGACAGCACTTCATCAGCACTTCGCCTTGCCTCGTCTTTTTCCCTGTCCATTTCTATCTGCTGAAGTTTCATTATGGATTTTCAAAGCGCATTTGGGAAGGGATGGGGTTCTGGCAACTGAAGCTGACTTGTCTACTCTTGCTTCAAATTTTGCGAAATATGGAAGCAGCATGTAATTATTTTCTGCTTATTTCAATTCGCTGTGACGTTTTGTGCTTTTCGATTATCTGAAATTATAAATGATTCACGAATAGGATTGAATACCGCGCTACTCGAATCAAATATTCGCAGTTTCGAATGTTCGAACACCCTTAAAAGAACTTTTCCATTTCGTTCTGTGGTTGCATACTGAACAACATGTGTCTCAGTAACTCTAGAGCCCTTAGTTGTACAATGTGCCTCGGAACTGGCTGTGCAGTTCCGTACTCAATTCTGCATGTAAATTGCCAGCTACTCTTGACTCTGCCAGTCAAGAGTAGCTGGCGATTTACATGCAGAAATTGAGTCACTTTGGCCACCAAATTGTGAGTGCACCTTAGGAAAATAAAGAACGTGTCAAAGTTAAGATTTAAACTGCGCTATAACGTTTCTGCGTATGGAATACTGCGACTTAAGTAGCTATAACTGGAGACCACCCACTTTTTCTTTGTGGAGCATATGTTTTTCAAGCCGCCACTCAAACAAAGCAATACTTCCTACAAAAAAATAAACAAGAAACGATATAAATGTACATTTACCTCACTATGTAACTCCATTTCGTGGTGATTGCGGCAACCCACTCTTGCGAGATTTCTATGGTGGAAATTATTGTTATTTTGATCCAGTTTTAACGTTTTAGCCGGGTTGTTATTTTGAACCCCATAGTGGGCCCGCCACACACTGTGGACTGGGAAAAACGACATGTGCGGAGACTGAACAATGATTACTAGCATCAAGTATTACGCTGTATAAAGATGTAAAGCGACCTTTCTTACCTGGGTATATACCTGGGTTCAATGAATTCAATTTCATATGCTTCAATGGGGCTGATAAAAAAGATCCCTTTGTTCTTGTCCTTCGTTTCGCGCAATCGTCCATATAGCTCCTCATTTTACGTCTTCCCAAGAAAGTTACCACATTCCCAGGAATGATGGCCAGTATGCGCTCAATAAGTGATCTGTTAAGAAAATCACAAACCCGATAGCTTAGTAGCGAAAGCAGTTTCCCTCAGTTAACCGCAATACATATTGTGTCGTTTTCGTCGGAGCGTTTCCTTTGTGGATATCGTTTACTCGTACTTATGTTATTGTAGTTGGTTTATGTTAAGAGAAGAATGGATAAAGGCAAAGGTAAAGCAGGCAGGTTAACCCTGTTGCACCCGGTTCGCTACCCTACGCGGGGGGTGGAGGATGCGGCGGAGAAGCACAGAGAAAGGAAGAAGTAAAGAGACGACAACAGCAGCGTTCACCGCGAATACCCAGAAGGTTTCAAATTTAAATTACCCCCCTGTCACAAAGGAAGGTGGTGCCTCGCTTGCTGCTATGAGCACATTCTACTACGCCGCGAAAACGGGACACTGGTGCGAACGGGATACTGAAACGGGATATGCCAAGGGAAGCCGAAGTACTTAAAAAAATGGTTTTGGAGCGTATAACGAGAGTTTGATCCCTGCTCAATACGAAAAGCAATGTGAGACTTCGCAAAGTGATCGCAAGTAGCACTTTTTGACAAAGACCAGACGCTGTGGCCTCTGCTTTTTGCAGATGCGCATATAGTCAACAGGAACGGTACACACATTGAATCCGATATACACCACAATGGTCAGCTAAAGATGCAAAATAAATATAAGCATTGTACATAACCGTCGTGGTCACACCCAAAGAGAAATAGTGCAGGTGCGTCACCCAACGGTATTTGACCATTTCTCTGCCTTCAGCCACATGTTGCGTGTTTGAGGTACTTGGTTGTTCCATACAGAGGGAAGTTAATATCGCTTGTTTTAGGTCGAACACAAGGTCCCTCGCCAATTTTATCTGATATTCCAAAATCACTGCCCATTGAACCGCCGAACTTTTACATCCTAATCTGCATAGTGTGTACATTAGCAGAGAAAAAATTGAAGGACACTTTGTACATTCCAAAGTGTGTTCGGCGAAAGCGTGTGGCCATTCCACTGACGGAAAGACGGACGGAAAGACCGACGGACGGACAGACGGACGGACATCCGGATGGACGGACGGACAGACGGTCATCCGGACGGACGGACGGACAGACGGACATCCGGACGGACGGACGGACGGACGGACATCCAAACGGACGGACGGACGGACATCCGGACGGACGGACGGACATCCGGACGGACGGACGGACAGACGGACATCCGGACGGACAGACGGACGGACACCGGACGGACGGACGGACATCCGGATGGATGGACGGACGGACATCCGGACGGACGGACAGACAGGCGGACATCCAAAAGGACGGACGGACGGACATCCGGACGGACATCCAAACGGACGGACGGACGGACAGACGGACGGACAGACGGACATCCGGACGGACGGACGGACATCCGGACGGATGGACATCGGACGGACGGACAGGACATCCGGACGGACAGACGGACATCCGGATGGACAGACGGACGGACGGACGGACACCGGACGGACGGACGGACATCCGGACGGACGGACGGACATCCAAACGGGCGGACGGACGGACATCCGGACGGACAGACGGACGGACACCGGACGGACAGACGGACGGACGGACGGACTGACATCCGGACGGACAGACGGACGGACACCGGACGGACGGACGGACGGACATCCGGACGGACGGACATCCGGATGGACGGACGGACATCTGGACGGACGGACGGACAGACGGACGGACGGACACCGGACGGACGTGAGCATGAGACATTAAAGGCTTTCGCCTTAAAAAACTACTTACGATCCGAAAGGAAACTACCTAATACGCCAGTCTTGCTCAGGTGAACTGCAGCCGCGCTGCGGTGTCGATGGTGGGCCTTATAATATTGTTTGTTAGGTTGCAACCGACTGCAGATTGTTCTTGCTGCAGTCTTTTTCTATCGCATTAGTTAAGGTGCTGGTTGTTGGAAAACAATCAAATATAGAACCTCAGAATGATATATTGATAGAGTAGGCTCCAGAATCCATAGCTCCAACATGTATAAATAAACAAGTTTTCCATTCGGGTACACGCTTCTGTGCGCAAACTCAACGAAACGCTGAGCTGGTCCGTTTCTCTGCGAGCTTTACAGCGTGGTGCTTGATATGTAGAACTTTGACACTGTCGTCGTCTGCCGTGGTGGTATAGCGGTTAGGGTGCTCGACTGCTGACCCGAATGTCGCGGGTTCGATCCTGGCACGGCGGTCGCATTTCAATGGAGGAAAAGTGGGAGAGGCCCGTGTACTGTGCGATGTGAGTGCACGTTAAAGAACACCAGGTGGCCGAAATTTCCGGAGCCCTCCATTACGGCATCCTACATATCGTGGTTTTGTGACGTGAATCCCGAGATAATATTATTGTTATTATTATTACACTGTCGCCTTCAGAAACAACGAGAGACATAGCACATGCAATTAAAAAAAAAAGTCACAGTTTCACCGCAAGGGTGAAGCAATGAATGCGATAGCAAAAATTGTAATGTTATACGAAGTGAGGCTGGCAGCTAACTCTTTTTGGATCCGATCTCACGCAACTCTAGAAAACGCTTGTTTAAGAGAATTCTCTTCGCGTTGAGAGCGCAGCACGTAGAAGGGTACGCCGGCCCGGCCGCCGAGAAGGGGAGATGTGAAGGGGAGATAAAGCGCGCGCCCGCGCCCGCGCTCGTAAAATCAAACGTCGCCCCCCCCCCCCCCCCCCCCGCCCGCTGTCGGCCGCCGAGAAGGGGAGATAACGCGCGCGTCCCCGCTCGTAAAATCGAAGGTCGCTCGAGGGACCCCCCCCCCCCGCTCGCGTCTTTTCACGCTCACGAATGACGGGCGGGCCCGGTTATATATATACATATACATATACGGCAAATGACGCCGACGCCGGACGCCGGACGCCGACGGCGAAAACCAGCCGCGAGTGTCCATATAATTGCTATCGCAATAAAATTGGCAGATCCCGCGTGGTGTGGGAGCCAATTTGATGCGATGCAGACAACGAATCGCAGCCTCTGCCGGATTTATTGCTTTGAGCCAAGCGTTACGACGTGGTTCGATGTCAGTGTGTAAATTGAGTAGCTTAGCGCATATCGTGTGCATACCAGACACGCCAAGTACACTGGCGTGCAAAGGGTAGCTTTTGTATTAGTGTGAAGCGCTAACGTGGTTATGTAGTAGTATACATGACTGTGATCCGGAATGCCTGCGTTCGATTACGGCTCGAGCCGTGATTTTTATTCCTTGCTTCTATCCGAGATATTTATCGAATCGACAACACCGCCGAACCCCGCACCGCATTTTACGTCACAAGGGCTCTTTCACAGTGTCCGGTTTAGATTTTCCTAAATCTGTGCAGACAGGGACTGAGAATCACCTCTGGCGCACATCCGCACACCATGGGCAGCGGTTGGTGGCTTCGTGCTGAACGTGACTTGCGGAAAGGATTTCTTGACGTACGCGACCGCAGAGTCACGTTGTTCATTTCATGACCTGCGAATCGTGTTCTTCGTACATTCCTGTACTGCCAATTTTGGTATGAACCAGGCTAAGTGGATGACCATGAGAACGTCAAGACGAAGGCAGATAGATAGATAGATAGATAGATAGATAGATAGATAGATAGATAGATAGATAGATAGATAGATAGATAGATAGATAGATAGATAGATAGATAGATAGATAGATAGATAGATAGATAGCAACGGCCAGAGTATGTTTAGTGCACTAATAATAGCTTCGCATTTAATGGTTGGATTTCTTTAAAGCTTTGTTGTTGCCTACATAAGCTAGAGTATAAAACATCAATACCTGTTGCACTGGGCAGTGGCATCTACATTTTGGAAAACACTTTCCACAGCGGAACGCAAACATGTAAAAATACCTGTTACCCGGTACCCTGATGTTTTTCATGATCCGAGCGAGCCGAGTGCACATATTTCAAGGCCACTGCTGCAGTTATAAGTGGTCAGAATTTCCCTTATGTTATTCACTACGTAGTTCCCCTGCGTCTCTCATAATCATATCGTGGTTTTGAGACGTTCAACCCCATGAATTAACTACGTAGTTGCCTGACCGGTGGGTAAAGGAAGCAAATACATCACCTTTGCCTGTATTCTAGAATTTACTTCATCCACACTGCAAATTGTAGTCAAATAAGCCTAACAAGCCAATAGGCCAGGGCTTACCTATCACCCAACCTGTTGCAATTCACAGTGCCTCTTCCATTGTCAAATACTTCTGCCATCCAGTGGCCGCCTGATCGTAGGTCAGTGAGCAGCATGTGATGAGGCGGGTGATTCCATCTAATAAAAAAAAGGAACACAGATCAGAAAAAAAAAACAAAAAAAAAAACCAGTCACAATGCCGTCGAATTTTACTTCCGAATATTCCTTCAGAACCAGGAGAACACGCATCTAGTGAGGGCTATTATTACGTGCTGATTTCCCGCAAAGGCCACGATGGCGGACGTTACGTGACTTCCCATACAAAGTTTGTTTTTGGTGGAAATGTAGGTTTTATTGAGTAAAACAATGCAACGGAAACACTCCGCATGTTCTGTGCCCTTTATGAAACGGGCCAGTGACGCACGGGTATAATCTGAAATGTTCAATTATGAATAAAAACTGTAAACGCCTCAGAATGCTTCTGCGTAAATGGCACTACAGGCACGTTGTCAGCATTGACGTCTATGTGGTGGGGTCAGGTAGCACTTGCGCGTTCACAAACTTAAGCGTAATTATCAGCGAAGCACATACATACAAACACACATGTAATAAGGCACCTTTGTGTGTATATTTCCTTTTGTCGTGCTCTTTTCACTGCGCATAATTTTGTTGTCCTGATTTTGGTAGCTCTTGCCATTGACCTCTTTCTTAATTAAACGCTTGATTATTCTCAGTGCTAAATGTCCGTGTCTGCTCAATGAGTTCCGTCAGTCAACCCGGTCACTACATGTGCAACCGGGCACGGGTCGACCGGCCACCAAGAATTCGAAATGCAGCACTTCGAGACCTTTCAGGCGTCACAGGCCTAAGCGTAAAGTGGAAGCCTGCGAGTCTGCCGAGACGCCGTTTCTAGACCGGTGGGACCTCACCGAAGTGTGTGACAGCCTAAGCTTTCGCCCCACGACACAGATATGTTGTGTATGTGCAGTCAGGAATACACATTGGAATTCTATAAGTGATTCATGAGTCCACTCACTCTTACTCGGACCTTCTCCAGAGACTGAGCCTGAGCCTCACTGCTTAGACGGCACGCCAAGTATGGTGGATCTCCCGTTCAGATCCGTCTGTCCGGAGCCGAGAACGGACGTCGACCGGAACAAAAACAAATATCCCTTAGCTGGCTGCGAGTCGGGCGAATTCTAAAATGCTCATGACGGCCAACGCAAAGAGAATACGTACGGGCGCTTGTGTCGTCGTTTTCTTCTTCTCGTCCGTGTTCTGTTTACGCTGGCCGTCATGAGTCCCTTAGCGGATGTCCTAAGCGGAACGCCCACAGAACCTAAGGGGCGGCATTTACCGTGTTGGACGTATATTTGACCCGTGGACGCAAAACCGCAGCCGAACGTCCACTGGACTTACGGAAAGTTTTCCAAAACGGGCTTTCGCAGTTGTTAACGCGCAAATGCCAGGTCAGGAGCAAAAAGCCGCTATTATAGCGGTGTTTCATGTCACTCACACACCCATATATATATATATATATATATATATATATATATATATATATATATATATATATATATATATATATATATATATATATATATATATATAGCGGTGTTTCGTGTATTTGTCAGTGTTTCGCATGATAATCAGTACCGCAACATTGAGATTCATATTGTGTATGAATTTAAAAACAAACTTTTGCTGAGAAACAGACTCCACCAACTACATACGCATAATTTGGCAAAAATGTATAGTTCTGTTCGTGGTACAGTCGACAGCAGACGTTGTCATGAAGGAAATAATAGGTTTGGGATGCCAGCGCAGGCAAATATTAATACACGACCGGCGGAAAGGTATGAACTTGAAACAATAACTGAAAGGTTAGTTTTCTTTCCGCGTCCGCGAAAAGCGTCGAGGCTGATCCATCTCACCGAATCTCACTTCACACCTTTTCTTTCGCGCTTCTCACGGAGAGGGTAATGCCGGCGCACTGGCGGGGTCCATTTGCGGCAGCACTATGGCGGGCACGCCTGCCAGAGGCGCGCAGATAGCTTGCACCACCACAGTGAATCAAGCTTTCTAAGGATGCCTTCGGCATACTGCTCTTGAAAGTAAGTATTATTCTGAAATATATTGTATTGCACATATTTTTTATGTTGATCTGTAGGTGTCGTGGGGTGTTGTCGCGTGTTTGGCACACGCCTATGTGGAGCGAAGCGTGAATTCAAAACAAAACATCGCGTCGAGCTGGTATTCATGTGTGTAAAGTGTGAATTTCCTATTAGCAGAGAATTTGGAAATACTTATTTTTACTCATTAATCAAGCTGAATAGAAGCCCTTCCGGATGTGTAGTCGTTTGTTGTGTGTGTGTGTGTGTGTGTGTGTGTGTGTGCGTGTGTGTGTGTGTGTGTGTGTGTGTGTGTGTGTGTGTGTGTGTGTGTGTGTGTGTGTGTGTGTGTGTGTGTGTGTGTGTGTGTGTGTGTGTGCGTGTGTGTGTGTGGGGGGGGGGGGGGGCACGCCTATGTGGCGCGAAATTTTAAAGTGAAATAAAACTGCCTCTCCCTATCACGGCTTATAAAAGTTTTACCACGGTGTTTAAGGCGGCAGAATGAGAAATTTACATTTTTTATATCTTCAGTAATTTACAAGCTGAAAGTTGTTTTCTTTCAATGCAAGAACAGTATGCCGCCCACTCATTTTTGTGAGCTTGGGACAAAGGAAACTCGTTTGGCTATTCAAGACTAACGCTAAAGTTTCGGAACACCATTTAAATCTCCTATTCAGGATATCAACATGACCATCACCTTGTAAATGCAAGTTGTCATGTGTTTGATCTCCCCTGTATGCCGATGATTTTTTGTTCTATACAGTACCTTTCATTCAATTGGAAGCATAAGTTTCACAATTTTCTTCCTGTGCTGCTTTAAGTTCTCTTGAAAACTGGCTGAACCTTCCGTGGGGGTGTGGTGCTTATGGTGCTAGACTACTGACCTGCAGGTCAGGGGAGCGTATCCCGGCTATGGCGGCCGCATATTCGATGGAGTAGCAAATACTTGAATCACGTGTACTTAGATTTATGTGCAGGTTATGGAACTCCAAATGGTCGAACTTTCCTGAGCCCTTCACTACGGCCTCCCTCATAATCATATCGTGGTTTTGGGACCTTCAACCCAACATTTGTTATTATTGATAGATGGCTGAATCTCACGGTACTCACCATAAAATAGTTTTAAATTGCCTCATTATAATGTCCTAGAGTTCATCCTCACCTACACACAAGACCGTGTTTTTTAACCAGCACTTAGCCTGCCACAGGACTTACCTGAGGCCAACTTAATTGCATGTCCGCTAATAAATTCTTTCTCTCTATTAAGTTAGTCTACCAGTGAAATTTCGAAGTGTCACAAGAAGTGGCTTCTGTGAAGTCCTTCTCGTGATGAGTATTTCTGCGGACCAGCAAAGTCTCGGCTGAAGGCGTTATACGGTCAATTCAAGTGGTACATAGCTCAAGAGAATCTGTGGAGTGCAATCCCGCTTCGCGAGTTTTCTTCAACTGAAAAGTCATCTTAAAAAGGAAGGCATGCAAACAGGGGTGCAATAGAAAAGAACGAGACAGAACAAACACCAGACTATCAACTGAAAACGAACCCTGCATTGAAAAAAAAAGTAGACGCAAAATCTTGTCTGCACATGCGCAGGTATGGTGGCCCCACAGTCAAGTGCACATGTGGTTTAAAACGAGAGATAACTGTACAGGCATTTCATTTCTTTTTGTTAGTATTTCGAAAGTTGTCTCACGCATGCTCCTCCGCTATTAACGATATGCCTCGGCTCAATTTTTCAACACAATTCTTCACTCTTGAAGACGACGATGAAGTGTGCCTCTTACACTGTGATCTGTTTACCGGGTGACAGTATTTTCCTATTTTTCATGTTTCTCGCGTAGCCATCGGTATTTTATTTTCCTACACTGGAAATAGACTCGCCTACGCACCCTCCAGGCATGCCACCGCCATCGGCGTGCAAACGGAACGGTGAACTCAGCGACGCTGACAGTGAGTCTACCCAACTGCATTCGGCAGGCAGTGAAGATTGCAACGATGACTTCCCGCCTGGTTACAGTCGTAAACAAAACCGAACATCCTTGAGTGCTTCACCACCTTCTGCCGCATCTACTGTGAAGCTGAAGGTAGCTTCAACAAACTACACTGTCTTATTTGTGCCAATTACACCATCGAACAATCTGAGACACCAGAATCGGCAGACCATCTCGAGAAAACTCGAGTCTCTGGCGCCAAACAGATCGAGGATGTACGAGTGAACCTCCGCAAGAATGTCTTGGCCATGGACGTCATACACCAGGCTTCTCTGCTCGCTCTAACCAGGGTCACAGACTTCGATGGTATCAAAGTTCGAGCTCATATTCCACTTAACAATGACATGGTGCTGTGATTTATGATGTCAGCACCTCCATTCCTTCTGGCAACCTTCCTATGTTGATGAAGGAAGCTAGTGAAAATAGCAACATCGTCCAAGTCTCACGGCTGCGCAACTCGCGTTGCGTAAAGATTGTCTTCAAAGGCGACACATTGCCATCCCACGTGAAGGTAGGTCTATTTCATGAAGTGGTCCGTCCATTTACACCAAGGCCACTCCAGTGCCACAAATGTAAATAATATGGGTCATGTGAGCGGAGTTTGCAGGAACGTGGTGATTTGCTTCCGCTGTGCAGAGCCACACAATGCGAAATCCTGCTGCGCAACCACCCTGAAACATCCCAATTGTCATGGATCGCACGAAGCGTCATCAAAAGACTGCCCATTAGTGAAAAAAAGAATGGAGTGTCTTGAAACACATGGTACGGGACGCCTCAAAGCACAAAAAGGCGGCTGATATTGTGAGGAATAGACAGCGACACTCGCATCAGCGACGTACGTCTAGGGCTACTGCTGCCCAGCCCTGACGGCTAACGCGATCTCCTACTTCGACAGACCATGAGCCTTCCCTTAAGCGACAGTTACCACCGCCCAATGCATCACAGTTGGAGAGCCGAAGAGGTGTACAGGCTTCGAAAGCTGCGGCGGATGTCGCGTGGCCCTCACTACCATCACTGCGCCCTCATAAAGAGCCGGAACGGAATGCCCCGCAGTGTACATGATTGTCCACAGATGATTTCCATGGCAAAAACCGACAAGTCCTCGCTTTGTTGATGTCTCATGACCACGATGCATCATCACTATCCTCAACGGGATGACAAATCCATCAGCTCAATGCGCAATGCAAGTTCTGGATTCCTCGGAGCTAGTCCTTGCAAGCCTTTTTTTGAACATCTTGGATTCCAGTCTACTCTTAGACAACCGCAGAGGAACTGGACTCAAACACTTCCCAGTTGTGACTTTCTAAGTTTGCGTGGTGAACGCTCACATGTGTGTGCGTGTATCACTTAATCTCTCTTTCCTTCTTGCTTGCTGTCTTCATTTCCTCTTTTCTCTCTCTCCCCCCGTGTATGGTAGCAAACCGGGTAAAACTTGGTTACCCTGCCTTTCCGTTGCCTCTTTCTCTCTCCCTCTCTTTCACTCTTGTGCATGTAAAACACTACGAATTCCTTTAATTTCGGCGTCTATTTACACTCTGAACAACTAAAAGAAAGATGGAATCATGAATCAATCTTCGATTGATGCACCATCCCGTGGATTCGTGGTTTATGACCTGTAAAGTACCATTGGTCTGTGATCAAGATAATTGTATATGAGAAGTGGCAGTAACTCAGAGGAAATTTCTAAGCCTCACCAGTACTGCAGTCTGTTAATTTGCGGGAGTGTTTTGTGAAACACACATCAGTCCGCCTTCTGTCTTCGAACAGCTCATTCTTTCTGTGTATGGCAGTGCATATCGTACGTATTTCATTGGCAGCCGTATGAATTTCCTACTTTCTCTAGCCTGTGCGATAAGGAAAGGATGTGAGGAAAAGCAACGTCTGTCTTGGTTTTACTGTTCCTTTTCAGAAATGTGTTACTACTTGAAGAAATTAATTTCTTTAAGCGTTCAGTGACAATGGTTGCTGCAACCAGAGGATAACCTAGCTCAAACATACGCGTAACACCTGCGGTAAAACAGGCGCTCATTTTCTACACACATAGTTTTGTGAGAAAGGGCTTAAGGGATGAGGAAGTAATTGTTATTTTCACCATCTTAGAATGCTTCGATGAGGAGGTTAGCATCAGCATTGAAGATCCAGGGGAGTACTGGCAGTATACGTGCTTCTCATAAAACATTAATTAAACTTCCGGAACTCATCTTATGCCATTTCGAGACAATTATTAAGTAAACTTCGACCCTCCTCCATTTACTTCACTTGTTACCACGAATTCAAGTTTGCCACTGCTACAAAAAATGAAGTGATCGTTCTAGTAAGCAATTGCTTCATAGTTACCTAAGGCGTTTTGTAAGCATTCCTTATTCTTGATACATTATAGGCCCCTCAAAATGGATCCCTAAAATTGAATGATTCGTCTGCAACAATGTAAAATTTTGATTTGTACCCAGAAGTGTTTTTCAACAGTGACATTTCTGGAAATCCTTTCCATGTTGGTAAAGTGAAGTCTGGTTCGACGGGGGGAATAGAGCGCGTCTTTTTTGCAAAAAACAAGACTTTTGATTGGTATAGATGCGACGATGAAATTGTTTCATGAAAAGGAAACCGTAATTTTTCCGCACGGGGACCAAGTAAGCGCTTAAGCAACACGCTCCAGTGGTTGTCCGTGTCGTTTGTTTTGTCGCCATGTAAAAAAAAATCGCGGTGTTTCCTTTTGATTATGCCGAACCAACTAGCCCAAAGCTGAACTGTAATAAGTTGACATTTTCATTTCGGCTGGCCAAATGATTGGTGAGGTGTGTGACGCTGCGCAGAGAAAGAATAAGGAGGTAATATGCAAAAGGCGGGAAGGCATTTTTTTATGTAAAACACATTAAAAACACCACAGACTGCTATTACTCGTGTGCTTCTAGCTGTGGCCGCTTCTACATTGGGAAGACAGGGTGTAGTGTTAATCAGAGATGAATGGAGAATAAATAGCCGTCAACCGGAGCCTCACATTTCAGCCTTTTTTTTTTGCGAATGCAATTCTTAGTCGGGCTATGTCAGGCATCCGGCGTTGTGCGGCGTTGGCGTTGTCCGCGGCAGGTGTTATCTCTCCGCTCTCCCTCCCTCTCCCATAGCAACAGCTGCGGGCGCTCGCGCTTATCCTCGCCCCTAGCAACCGGAGCAGGTGGTGCGGGCGGAGTAGCGGAGAGTGAGTGGAGAGGAGGACTGCGCTCTGGTGTGTGAGGGCGCTCGCATCGCGGGAGCTCGGCGGAGCTCCCGCGTGTGTGGAGAGAGTGTAGGAGAGGGTAGGTGCAGTGCTTCGCCGCTCCTTCTCTCGCCGTTCACTCTCTCTCCTCCCTGCGCCCCACTCTCCCGTCCGCTCGCTCGCACGTATATATATGAAAAAAAAGAAAAAAAGAGAAAAATTAAAAGAAATAAAAAAAAACAAAAAAAATAAAAAAAAGAAAAAAAGAAAAAAAGAAGAAAAAAAAATAAAAAAACTGAAAAAAAAGCAAAAAAAAAAAAACGCGCTGCGCCGTGCTCCCGACCGGGCTGCAGAAATTAGGCGCCTTTTCCATCTTCGAACCACAACCACCATATATAAATGGAGTGAAGCGCGCGCGAAATGCACTCGCATTTCCTCACCCTCACGATTCCCTTCGGGGAGGTGGGGGGCATTTTTTTTTAATTTTTAAGAGTGAAAACGAGGCTGTTTGCTGGCCTAGTTGGTACATACTTAAAGACATAATTTAGGCGCGAATTAAAACACACACAAAAGGATGGAGCACGAAGACAGGACAAGCGGCACTTCCAAATGAACTGTTGTGCCTAATAACACAGAAATAAAAAAAAAACAACGTATTTGCGCAGTCTCAACGCAACCTAGGCAATTGAGCTATCAAACGATCTCTTTTCATATACGTACAATGCAACAGACGTATGGTTGATATAACTTGTTCCTTTCTTTTTTTAATGGTACACTTCGATCAACTCACGCGCAGTCTGAGACTTGCTTCTGCCTAAAATCTTAATCTCTTTAAAAATCTGCTGACACTTCCATGTTTTACAATGCATTGGCAAATGTGCCAAGTAATCTCTTGTTAGGTATAGTTCATGCTCCCTGGCTCGTACATTTACACAGCGCCCCGACTGCCCGATGTACGATTTGCCACAACAGATGGCGATGTACGATTTTGCCACAATAAATGCACAAGAGATGTCTTGGCGCATTTGCCAATGCATGGTAAAACCTGCAAGTGTCAGCCGCGTTTTAAAGAAATTAAGATTTTAGGCAGGAGCAAGTCTCACACTGCGCGTGAATTGATGGAAGCGTACCATGTATCTCGCGCTGCATCCACTTATGGAAAGGCTGGGATTGTTTACGTACCCACGAGTTGACTCGGACCCCTACCAGTTACTTGTAGTACGCGTCACATGGCTGACCGATAATAATTTTTTAAATTCAAATATTAATGAGCAGAGACAGTGACACCAAGGGCAGTATAGGGGATGTTATTAGTAGTAATTGTAATGTGTGTGGTGAGGTAAGGCCCTTCTGCGTTAAAAAATGTCATAATTTTATCATGCCTTGCAGAGCGGTTTCAGTGCGAATTCATGAACCTAAGATCTGCTTCTCAAGCGGTTTATCGAATAAGACTATTGCACAGGGATATTGTCACAAGTTGGTGTTAAATAAGTGGTATGATATGCGGAAACAAAGACAGTCACAAAAAAGTCAGTAATCGCGGCCGATGTATGAAATTGTCTACAGTTAGGGTAAGTGTAAGGTTCCTACAGTTAGGTTCCTTACAGTTAGGGCAGCCCGTATTATAGAAAATATCATGTGGATGTCATCGCGTGTCTTAGTCTAGGAGGTAAGGTCGGGTCACTTGTCTTCATATTTTTGACCATGGAATAGGTCTGTCGGGAACTACATTTTCTCGAGTACCTCATGCATTGAGCACATCGTGTCTGTTTGAGCCACTGCATCAAGAACACTAGGATACTTGCCAGACGACTTCAATAAAGCCTCTCAAAAGTTAAAGACCAGACCTACGAAACCGTAGCGTTCGTTGAGCTGAAACTTCACTTCGGCTTGTTAGGCTTGGATTTGCCTACATAAATGCTTAATCGAAATGGTGCAACGAAAGCAGAAGAAAGTAGTGAGCGGCTAAATATTAGAAGCCAGCGATAAGTAGTGGAGGGCTTCAAGACAGGGAAGTTTGTCGATTCTTAAAGGGCCCCTCACCAGGTTTGACAATTTTGAGCTGACGAGCGCAATTGATACACTGAGCGTTCACAATCACGTCTGCCAAATTTTGGAACGCTGCGCGCCGCGAAAATGGTTCAAATTTCAAGCTGAACGCTGCTTGCCCTTAATTTCGCGTACTCGCGCGTAGAGAATGAGGGGATGACGTACACGGCGGAATGGCCCTACGCAGATGGCAGTGCTGTGACGTCGGTCGCCTACGTAGACGGCAGTGCACTGACGTCGACAGCAGTAGCACGTGACACTGCGAAAATTATTTGACACGACATGTGTAGTTTGTGGAATTTGTTGCTTGAATAGATGAATAAAACTTGAGAGAAATAATGAGACGCACAAAAGGGAATGTGTGCGTCTTTTTCATTTTTTGTTCAGTGAATTGCAGCGATATGCGGGGCTAATGTGCCTCCGTTTCGCGTGCGTTCGTGTCCCCGCGGTTAGCGCATTGAGGAGACGCCAGCCCTGGAAACGAAAGTGATGTCCTGGCGCGTTCGAGCACTCAATGTGCTCATCTATTCTAGCGCCTCCAAGTAAACGTAAATGTGGCACTGGCTCATGATACCGCCACTCTCGTTCCAGTGAAAAGTGAAACGAACGCGCACCGAGGCATCCATCCCGCAGAAACAGGCAGTAGACCACAAAATAACGCTGGTCAACAAAACAACGCCGCACGCGTGCTCAGCGGCTGGGCTTCCTCGGCCACGTCATGCACACGTGACCTTGCGTGCCATGACGTGTTGCCCTCGCCCGCATGCCGGAGAAGGTAGAGAAGAGATTTGGCTTGCGAAGGCTACGCGGGGCGAGCGGCAAGGGTTTCGAGCTCGCCTCCTCGCATCATGGTTTCGCGCCGCATCAAAATATCGGTTTTCTCAGCGCCTAATGCACCGATTGAAAAAATTCTTGTGGCATAATGCTCCTCATCGGACACACAACAACTGCCAGCGTCTAACTAAAATTTGTTATGGGGCCTGGTGAGGGGCCCTTTAAGTTTTCGGACGGTTTTTGCGACGTTTTCCTAGACATCACTAGGTTTTGCGAACACGCGACAGGCTTGCCCGAATTCCGTGCTCAGAAACTCTCAATGGAACTGGTTATCCGCTGAAGCGGTACTCTTCCCGGCTTTGCGCTTGAATTACTCGACCACACGCCGACCGAGCACGGATTCGCGGCAATTTTGCATGTATTCCTTTCGCCAAATGGCGTATCCTGGGTATTGCGCTTCCCGGCCACGCTTAGCAGCAGCCTGTCGGCTTGAGGTCTAGCTCCGAACATATTCTAGCTTCGCATTACTTTGTAGTTCTTTATACGTGGTTCCTTCTTCCGGAGTTCGTTTAGGTCTATCTATGGCAAATCAAAGGCACAGCACAGGCTCCCGATAACTGCCGGCACAGGCAGGCGACGACGAGTCGGCGCTCAGGAACGCTCGTGCGCGATGTGAAGGCAGGTGGGCCGGTGGGCGGAGCTTGGCGAAGCTCGCGGCCGATGCTCAGTTCGGCTGATTGCCACAACAATGCTTCGCAAGGTTTTCTACAGACGGCCATGGTTTTGCGGATAGCTTAAACAGCTCCGCTGTTAAAAACAGAGTTACCCCTCCAGTAAACTCACAATGACCCCAAACGATAGCTGCAGCTTTTAAGTACATGTACAGAAATTGAGTTGTTATAACTTTTTTTTGAAATTCATTTTTTTGTTATCAAATTGAAGTAGGCGTATATGTCTTATGCGGCTATTGTCAAAATCACAAATGCTATACAGCCATTCCAGCTCTGCCTCTATATACGTATGATCACCTACGCTGGAATATTCAGCGTTTCCACGCGCTTTTCCGTTTTGCGACTGCCTCGTAGGTAGCTTCAGATCTTAGTCGAACTGCAACCACTGCCACTAGGCATAGTGAGTTGTCCCACCTATGAAGCGTGATGATCCCTTTCTGGTTATATAATACAACATCCTTGCTATCTGAAAAGGTGTTCAGATTACTATTGGACACACAATAATTATCCTCTTTCACTCATATATATATATATATATATATATATATATATATATATATATATATATATATATATATATATATATATATATATATATATATATATATATATATATATATATATGAGTGAAAGTGTGTGTGTGTGTGAATAGTTTTTAATTTATAATGTTTCACTGAATCTAAACTTATTTTGGCCTAATACCATAAGTGACATTTCAGAGATGTAATATTGTTCATCATACATCAGATATTTGGCGTTTCTTAGAGACGACCTAACTACTGCTTCCGTTAAATAGTACTTTGATAGGGACCGTAAGCAATTCTTA
Source organism: Rhipicephalus appendiculatus (assembly GCA_030522465.1). Lineage (NCBI taxonomy): Eukaryota > Metazoa > Arthropoda > Arachnida > Ixodida > Ixodidae > Rhipicephalus > Rhipicephalus appendiculatus. The sequence continues at coordinate 14,406 of JALIZH010016303.1, read as the reverse complement.
ACATAAGAAGTGATCCGTAACGCTGTCATTACGCCGGGTTGTTTTCGTTCTGCCTGTGTTTGCCCGGTCAGTACCTTCTCGAGCTTCTTGAGTAGACCATTTGTTTTAGAATCACACGTAAGGAGCAATTCAATGTGGGCATCAAGAGCTTTCTATCTATGGTTAGCAGCAAGCTGCTCTTCATAACATTTTTGTACGTGCTGCGTGCGATCCAGTCCAATTTACACTATAAGTTGCTGACTAATAATTAGAATTTCTAGCGACATCGTGACCTTGATAAACACAGTATTGTACAAAACGCCGAGGACGATGACCACAGCTTCCTCTCTAGGCTGTTTCACATTACCTGTATTAAACTTCTATCTTATTCGGTACTTTCTTGTCCTAGATCTCCCATAATGCTTTTCGCTATTGCTCCAAAGTGTTCTTGCGTGTGAGCATCATATGTGCCATCCTAAAGTTCTTCACATCACCCCGTTTGAACATGATATGTAAAGTGTCTCACTATGACAATTCAAATGCTTGTTCTAACAATGTGTGTAATAGTATAGAAATTATTATTGTTCACTGATCGCCTCATTATAGATTCGTGTTTTATGGTTTTTCTTCACATATATTTAAAAATTCGCGTGGTCTCTGCGTCCCAAATGGATGCGCTTAGAGGTTAGCCTATGGACTGACCTATGGACGTATGCTCTCTGTACAGAGAGTGAAACGTGTCATAGAATTAGTGGGTTTATGTTTAAGACTTTAGCTCTTATTTATTAGCACCTAGCAGTACACATTACCTATCCATATACGTTGATGTAGTTTCGTTCATGCGATCCGATGCTTCTTCCAACTCCGATTCTCCGCCGTTCAAAATAAACCCTGTACATTGTAGCCTTCCTCCGAGGTAGTACCACAGAAAGAATGAAAAATGCGTTGCAGTCGTACCAGACACCTGGAAAAGAGCATTGGCATAAGGAACATCAGGGTCACAATTTTGTGAGTCCTCAGTTTCGAGTGGAGTAGCAGTGAACGTATCGAAGAATTGTCAAACTTTCGTATTGGCGTGGAACAGTTGATTATTGCCGTATTAGGAGCAACCGCATCTGCCTGTTGGGCAAGAAAGCAACATGTCCATGTTTACTGCAACGATGTGCGATCGACCAGGAATGGGAGTGGCACAAAGAAGTAGATTTTGCTGTTCGTCAGAATAAACAAGTCTTTTTTTCGTCCCTGCATGCGATGGACCAAAGACGCTCGGACTGCTTCGAAGTCTTCGCCTTTGGCACGAACGCATGGCTCCCCCCCCCCCCTTAAGAAGAAGCATTGTCCCGCGATTAAAGGGCTTGTAGAAAGGGCAGAGTTGTAATCAAGGCGAGCTTATGACTCGCGCTAACTGGGTAGTCCTCGTTCAAGGGGAAGCAATGCAAGCCTCTATCCCATCGACGAAAGGAGTTCCACGGGTTACCAATTCTTTTCAGGCAGGGATAAAGACACGCTGCTTCTTTTAGTGTAGCGCGCGTGTGGCCCCGGACGTATAAGCACATCACAGATCTAAGGACATCACAAATCATAAAGGAACGAAATAAGGAACGCAACGAGTAGTCACCAAAAGTACCACCGCTTTGCAAACTATATCTGGGAAATGCCGACGGCCCTTGGAAGCCTGATAGCCATGTGTAAAAGTCTATGCTCAAAGCAATTCTAAAGATAACTTTGAGAGAGCCCACGCCGACAAATATGCGTCCATACGTACACTTTGCCGCCCATGTTATGTCTGTATTGTGGGTTCCGGAGATTCTAGTCTGGCGTCACAGTCGTGTTTTTCGCTAACTGCCAGTCGCGCAAGATGCCTTGTTTCCTGCGTTTGTTAGGTGAACTCATCAGCGTCCGTCCCGTCGCCACAATTTCCGTGGGGTAGAAACAACTTTAGTCATTTTAAAGCAGCATCTAAGACTTGCAGATGACCTCGGTGGAGAGTACTTGTAGAGCCCATGTTGTGAGATCGAGTTGGAGCTGTAAATAATGTGTAGCGTGTCACGCAAGTGGTCTATGGCCAAGCCGCGTTGTACGCGAATGGGACGTAGCTGAATATATCCTCCCAATTATTGTTTTCTACAGCTACGTACAGCCGTCCAAATCTTTAACGTGCGGAAGCGGCGTCTTTCCTATGCGTCTGTGCCACAGCATGGAACCAGGTCGCAAAAAACCATTTTGTGGTAATGCGCTCGCCCTTGAACTCTAGATAACTATTTCGTCCACTTATTATGTCATTCACTCCTAAATTTGTTCTTGGAATGTTCAGTAAAACAATGCCAGGTGCGACCAGCATCTTCATTCATCTGCCATTTGTGACTCTCCTGTTTGAAAATCAATCTTCTTTTCAGGGAGATCATAACCTTATCACAGAATCATTGGCCCTGTTCAACTTTTACCATGCCCTCCATGACTATTTCACCGCCTCAGAATAGCTCTGAACGGCTGCAAGACAGCAGCGAAGACACCACAAACGCCACTTAAGTTTTTTTTTTTCAAAATGAATATGTAGCAACTAGCTCCCTGTTATTCTGATTTCAAAAGTCATTTCCCCAAACACTCCTGAAGGTGACCGGTACATTGTAGCCGAACCATCACACGCGTTGCGCTTGAACTTTTACACTGACAGTTGCCACCATGAAAGAACTACTACTACTACTAAAAAACATTTAGTTACAGATTGAAAGCTAGAGTGGCGAGCGGTCCTTAAGGGGCCGCCCCGTACAAACACTAGGTTTGCTTCTTTTATGGAGGCCCATTGGCGTCGGCCCTGGCCCGGGCGCTCTCCCCTAAGGCCCGTTGGGCCGTCAGGTTAGAGCAGCCGAGCAGGGCTGCCTCCCAGTCCTCCCGGGAAGGGTTGGGTAAAGGGTATAGGTTTCGAGTTTTCTGATTCGCCCACACCATGTAACAGGAATTTTCCTTACTCGCCTGCTTCCTTCTTTGTCAACCCATTTTGCGACACAGCGCACCATGTCGATACATGAAGAACAGTGGCCGCGTCTTCCTCTGCAACGCGGTCGATGTAGTGCTAAAGGAATGACGTTATCTGCACTCAACCTTCTCAGTGTACCATGCTCAAGCAAATGACATAATGGGAGGCTTTAAGTATGAACTTCGAGATATGCTTCAGATGCACGCCTCTCCGACGCTCACACTTATTGAGACCGGGTGCTCCTATTCGTCAGATACACCTAACCCTCTGCACCACAAAGCTACCACCCGCCTCCCTCCTTTCTTCATTCTATGCGGACGAAGGCCCTCAAACTCCATCGACATAATTTTCCGCCGCGTGTCCACTAAATAAAGAAAAAAAACCTGTTCTCCTAAGCATGCACGGTGTTGCACTAGACAATATACCAGTTAACCTTTATGGGGCCCAATGCTATGGAACAACGCACGCCACCTATTGAGGGCGGCATTGTAGTTTGTATTAGCTTCTTATAATATGTACCAAATTGGAGCTGTCTATCGTTAAGGGTTTTCGAGTAAAAAGTGGGACATGTGTCCCACTGCCCTATGAGTGAATCTGAAAAAGTGGGATATGTCCCAGTGACACTGAAAGGCCGTAGTTCCAGAAAAAAAAAGTACTTTTATTTGTTTATGGAAACTTGCTTCTGCCTTACAAACAACAAAGGACACAGGCTACGAACATGAACTCTCAACAAACTAACACGAACAAATAAGTCAACTAAACGGCCATTGTACATCAACTCGCTAACGACGACCGAGCAGCAGATGGGGGTACTGCGCATGTCTTGCCAAAGTCTAATTTTTGTCCGTGGAGGAAGCTGATCTATTTTATCCCGAGGAAGAGACTTCCCTGCATGAAGAAAAAACACAGCATATCCACGGAGTGAATGATGATGAGTGGGCGAAGCTGCGGAGGCTCATCGGTAAACCGTGAATCTTCCGTGAATTCTGCCCGGTACATCATCACCAACGTGAGATCGGGCGCGTTTATACTAAAGGGTCGATGAGAGTTATGGTGACTGAAGCAATCATGGTTACACCGTGAAATCTTCAGTGGTTTCGCCCAGCAGTAATCAAAGCGATAGTGTGTATGAAATTTTATTCAAACTTGAACGACCGGTCGTCGTCCATGGTCCGCCAAGCAGCACGATCCGGCAAGCGCACTCGTACTGCTCGTACGGCGGTCCGCTCAATCGGAGAGCAGCTGCACCGCCAACGCCATCTAGCGTACCTTCACCCAACCGCCATATTGTACGCATGTCTATAGGACAGCGCCCTCTCGGAAACGAGACGAGAACTGGAGATGACGACACCATACCCACGGAGTGAATGATGATGAGTGGGCGAAGCTTCGGAGGTGCGTGGGTAAACCGGTAATCTTCCGCGAATTCTGCGCAGTACATCATCAACGACGTGAGATCGGGCGCATTTATACTAAAGGGTCGATGAGAGTCATGGCGACTCGCAGCTCACTTTAATTTTACATGTACGTTGTGCATTTTTTTATTGTTTAATCACGCACAGGAGACATCTCACACAGGCACTACCTTGGAGGTCGAAATCCAGTACCTACTGGCTACTCAGAGTGCATGGACAACCGAGGACCGCCGAGGTAATGCCATAAGGTGCTTCGCCCCTGAATATATTCATCATATACAAGTACTAAACGAGAGGTGGCTACATACAACGGGGACGCACGACCCACGGCTTAAGGAGCTTCGCCCCTAAAATGAAAATTGGATACTGCAGTCAGCTGCACACAATGTTAGACTGGCTACGCTTTCGGAAATATCTCACTGAATGGTTGACAATTTTGCATTGCACACATTTTTACGGAAACTGTACGGGTAGGAACGAAGAAAACCACTATAATATCACATTTGGAAACTCGTGAGTATCAAATGAACTTTCCAAGCTTGCCTCTCATGCTGAATCGGGTACCATTAAAACAACGACCGTAACTGCTTTTTTGAACATCCACGCAATTGCACTAAAAGTCTGATGCAATCGATTCAGTGGTTTTAATCTAAATATTAGAACATGGCGCAGAAAAAAGTGGGACATATGAGTCCCTCTGCCCCACAAAGATTAGTGGCTTAAGTAGAAACCCACCGATCATGACATTGCTTCCACACTCGCGCAAATTGGATGCCGATGTGCCCCCCGTAAAGTATATGTTTACGCGGACCAACCAATCGGCTTGTTCATGACGTGCCTCAGCTAATGGATGATTCTTTTTTATTTATTTTGCAATCCACTCGCGCCTTGTTGTACACGTTTAGGCCAGTGCAAAAAATGTTATTGATATTTTGTGTCACCAACATGTATTAGTTTGCTGAACACAAGCATTTTTGTTAAAACCGCACGAAGAACGACGAGTCATAAAGAAAAAGCAAATAACAGAACTTGCGCTGTGCTGGTTTTGCCCTCGTCATATCGCACTGCATAAATACTTTTCAAATAATCTTGCGTGCCCAAGTCAAGGTATGTGTTTAAGATTTAACATTGCATTACTAAAGATTGATAACTAGTAGGATAGGTTGGTAACCTGTTAGTACAAATTCATGCAGGAGGTAAATGCATTCACAGCGTAATTTTTTAGATAATACCGATTTTTAATTAAAGTTCTATAACAGTCACACTCATGTCGTTTTCGCACATAAACTCTATGTCAAGGCGGACATATTTTCCCGCAGCTAAAAAGGTGCTGACGCGAATAATTAATAAACACTCGTTACTTAACTCCTTATTTATTCACTTGAGGGCAGGTGTTTATATTACAAAGTTGTAATGAGTACCAATTTATGGTATCCCTATTTTTTTCCCCTGGACATTACAAAATTTTCGCGTATTTCGCAATACTCGTCATCGAATTTCAGGGGCGAAATCGAAACTGGTCGCGCCTGAAGCGCACAGAGGTCGGCGGAACACTGGAATGACACGTGACAGGGGTGTGATGAAATTTGAATGAAGACGCGCCAAGGCAGAGTCTTATCAGTGAAATCGCCAAGCATTCTGAAATACACAAGTAGGCAGCCTTATGTTTGCGTGCTATGGGTGGTGCCTATCTGTTTCTTTCGTAAGCTATAAAGAGGCGTGAAAAACTATTTCGCCTGTCTGCAAGAAGTAGCGCCGCAGTGGCCGCCTCAGTCTTTCGTGCGTCCCAGGCGAAAAAAATGATTCATATTGGGGTATTCCTGGGCACAGTTCGAAAGAAACAGATAAACACCAACCAGCACGTGCAAAAGCAAGGCGATGCATGGGCACAGGTGAGATGACTTGCAGCTTTTCACGAAACCATACGGCCGCTGCGCTCCGTCATCGAAGCATGCACTAAATCATTGTAATATAGACACCTGCCCTTAAGTCAATAATTAAGGAGGCGATCTCGAGAGCAACCAGGCGTAGGCGGATAGATAGATAGATAGATAGATAGATAGATAGATAGATAGATAGATAGATAGATAGATAGATAGATAGATAGATAGATAGATAGATAGATAGATAGATAGATAGATAGATAGATAGATAGATAGATAGATAGATAGATAGATAGATAGATGGATTGATAGATTGATTGATAGATGTACACGCACAAAGTGCCTGCAGTACGCAAAGATATGCTTCGCATTTAAAAAAAATTGGCAGAATCCAAGTAACATGGGAATCGATCTTATGCGAAGCGTGCGGAGGCAAGGTGACTGGGCAGTAGTATTTGTATTGAGCGAAACGTTACGAAATGATGCTAAAGATATGTACAAATGTTGAACAGTCGCATATGTTTCATATAACCAGTTGTTTACAGTAGCGTAACGATGCCAACAGAAACATGGGTATTACCAACACCAGGCGTGGTAATCTGATATGTACCACTTGTGCTTGCGAGGATGGTAGCCGTGAATAGTGCTTCGTGGACCAACTATAGTGAATGGCGCTTAACTATACAATTGGCGTTAACCCGACATGACGCCTGGCTCATAAGAGTACATATGTAATGTTTATAAAGTTAGACAGCCAGCACTGCAACCACAATTGACGTTTCACCAACATTACGCCTGCATAGGGTCCTTTTCCAAAACAGTTCCGAGACATGGCGAGGCTCTGTGGCAGAACACTTGATTGCCACGCAGATTCCTTGGGTTCGATTCCTGCTGGGACCCTGATATTTATTTTATTTGCATTCGTCGGGTGAACGCAGTCGACGTCAGTTTTTCTTAACGCTCTCGCATTTAAAATTACTAATGTCTGTCCTCGCCGTTTCTGGGTAGATATAAATAGTAAAACACCTGTGGCGCATACCCGCATACCGCGGCCCATGGTATACGGGTATGTGCCACACGTGTCTTCAAGAAAGTGTTTGATGGCGTACGCGACAGAATTTTTCTCGTTAATCATGTCATGACCACCTATACACATTCGTCAATACCTCTTACCCTCCCATACAAATTTCGGTCTACCCCAAGTTAAGGAGGCGATCGCGAGAGCACCAAGACGTAGGCGGCTAGATAGACAGACAGACAGACAGACAGACAGACAGACAGACAGACAGATAGATAGATAGATAGATAGATAGATAGATAGATAGATAGATAGATAGATAGATAGATAGATAGATAGATAGATAGATAGATAGATAGATAGATAGATAGAAACGCAAAAGTGCGTACAATGGGTTATGAAGTGCTTCGAATTTAAAAAAGACACCCTGTATATGCCTATGTATGTTAATGCAATATGTCATGAGTTGATGCACGCAAGCAAGACGCCTTTATATTCACTTACTCTTGGTCCATTTCATACATACATCGCTTATAAGAACTGAGCTTTAGAAGACAGGTTTTACTTCTTTTTGCTTAATACCAGTACCGCTGCACAAAGTAGGATCCCACGATGCTCGGTAGCCTGTGCTTTTGGTTTGTTTTATTTTATTTTGGCAGGCACACTTTCGGAAAACGGCTTCAACAAATGACCGCCTTGATAGGCTGGCGTTCATTCGTGGAGTTCTTGGCAAGGTTTCAGCCGAATGACTAAAATGTGCTCGCATTCGCTGGTCCTACTCAAAACGATCAATTATTATAACTGAGGTCACGAAACGAAAAAAAATACTAGAAAACTGCTATCATCGTATGGTTATATAAAGGAATATTTCAAGCAGCGCTGTGACGTATGTTTCCTTCATCTTTCACTTATTTCAGAACTAATGTGGCGTTCAGTCACACCAAACAACAAAGATAATGGGCGGTTGCAAACAGGCCACATATAAAAATATCACAGATGATGTAACACATTTACTGAAATTTTCAGAAATATTTGAAAGACTGAAATACTGATCGAGTTCGACAGCATCACGAACACAAAATTATTTTGTTAGTGCTTTGAAAATATTGGCGCATCGTGCTGTACTTTTTAGAGCAGGTGTATTAATGTAGTAATTTTGTTTAGTAACTACTTATTCATAATGCAGTAACCATAATTTTAGGTGTTATTTCATATGAGCGACATTTTTTTCCTAAAAGACGTTCTCGCTTATCAGCGGAGTACACCACAAAAATATAGTGCCCCCCCTAAATAGCTTGAAGGGGAAGACGCTACGGACCTCCGCAAGGTGCAGACGGTAGTCTTTTCAAATTTATGGTGGCTGAGATAAAGATACATCCTACGTTGTACCATGACGCTTGTCCGTGGTGCGGCGGTTTGCCAACTTTATATGATCACGTCTCTTGGGGGGTGTGGCCGAAAGTCAGAGAATTTAAACTCATTTTTTAGGCAAAAACATTGTAAGCAATTCGGAGCATTGGGAAGCACAACTTGCCAGCTCGGACCCAGAAGTGCGATTAGCGCTTCTGGGTCATCTTAGGCAAGGGGCGCAAGCCAGTGGGTTCCTGGACTTCGGGCCCCAACCAACATGCTCCTGAGTACCCCCTTTTCTACTTTTTCTCTCAAAATAAAAACTTTTCCTTCTTCTTTTCCTCTCGCACTCCCTGGACGCCATGTATTTCAGCATATTTCGTATATCGGTGTGTAGACAACATGGTACAAATATTATCGTTCTACTTTTAGAATATGATTACTATGTATCGGCCACATATGGTTTTCAAACAGCTGCTGTACTTTCCAACCGATTCGCCATAGTCCAATAAATACGTGGGATCCCGGTTTGGCAGTAGTGCCGCAATTATTGTATTCTTTCTATTTAAAGTAGCTTCGGAAACCTTGATGGACAACCTAGGAAACCAATCAGTTTCTCAATGGATCAATGAATCGATGAATCAGTCAAAATTTCTTATAATACACAGAAGAAAAATGCATATCCTGTCGACGAAAAATTTGTACGGCGCGCACGCGGGATCTGTCCGCGTCTATACAGCTTTCAGTAGCTGAATGCTTTAACTCTATTTGAAGCAAGATTATACCCATACTACACGCTCTCAACATTTGCTGTAGAACTTTATCTTCTTTGATCACCTTTTGTAAAGCGTTATTGCCTATAGCGCTCAACACTAAGCATTGTAAAATGAATGAACCTTGATGTACGTACCATCAGAAACGACTAATCCCGCAACCTGCTCCTAATCGAGTCCCCCCACTCCGTTCAGCTGACCGCCTTCGGGTTAACGAGTGCGCGCAGTTGGCCAGAGGCAAGGCCTCATAAGTAAGTCGCTGGGCACTGGACACTACTTTCACAAAGCTTTTTATTGTGCATTTTTGAGGCCTCTAACGAACAGAACACCTTCGATGAATGATAGCTTGGTGGTTAGCACACGTTTGGGCCGAACCGTCGTAACTAGCGCCCACGCAACGTGCAGCTGCTGATAGGGTTCAAGCCCGTTGAGGGCCAATGCAGAAAAATAGAGCCACTTTCGGATTCAATCAGACGTGCGCTGTCACTTGAGCACAAGGTATGAGATCATGAACATCGTTTGTGCCAGTGAAAATTTAGGCTTTCGTGCGACGCAAATGATGATATACAATATATAGGCCTTCTGCAGCTAGACGCTCTGACAGTCTCGAAATTGCATGAACATCGTCCAGACGGACGCGCTTTTCTTACAAACAGCGTGTTTTCGTGACTGTCGCTAGCGCACATACCAAATCGTGTCTATCCAGGGCAATACAGTTCGGAGTTCAACGTTAGTAGACACAATCAATGGTTCACAGTTAGCTCTCTCTTTGCTCAACTGTTATCATTTTTTATGCGAAAACCTTAGATGCTTCTTGACAGGCGAAATTGGCTGTCGGCGACGTGAGCGCGCCACGTCGGCGGGGCCAACACCAATGATGCAAAACATTAGGAACACGTGACAACGTCACCATGACATCACAGAGTGCCAAAATTTGTGACGAAATCACGACGTCGCCATGGTGTCAACATTATACCCCATAACGTGACGTCATCATGTTGGCGTCATCACATGACATCGCCATTAGGTCAACCGCGGTGAAAGTGTGAAGTCAGGGGAGGTGAAGAAAGCTTGTAATGCATCCGATCCCAGGGTTGCCCCCTGACTTTCGAGTCAATTTCGCCAAACGAAGGGTGAAAAGTCGCCAAAGGTCGCCCTTTTTCTTCAAATTTCGCCAAAAAAGTCGGTACTGTAGATATGTGCGGCATCCCTAGTAATAAAAATTTTAAATCATGTACATCGCCGTAGAATACAGTACCATCCATAACCCCCCCAATTATATTGACGTTTTTCAATCCCAGCCGCATTGCCCGCTGCACCATGGGAGGGCTTGGTGCACCTCGTTTTCCGGATAGCCGTGAGATGGGCTTGGTGGCGGAAAGGTTACCTCCCGTTATGAATGGAACTATCGTCATAACCTTCCATCGGAGTCCGCTCATTGCAAATGTGAAAGTGGGGTAAACCGTAAGTGAAAAGAGCGAAAACATTGCTTGTACACCGCTTTACGCCCCCCATATATGAATTAGAAGGCTTAGTGAAGGTGACATGACAGAATTCTTAAAGAAACAAATCATTAGTGATCTTTATACCTTTTGAGTTTGAAGTAATGTCATACCGGGCGCCAGTGTCCATTTCTTTGTCACTTATATTTACACGTGTCAATCCGATGCGCCTGAGGCATAAAACTAAATGAACACCTTGGTAGACAATGTAAAACGTTATATAGCAATTGTTTTTACTGCACACAAGCCACGTATCCGCCTCTCGGCCATAATTATAGGTACGGGACCTCCGACGCACTTCCCGGGTTTCACGGAAGGCGTCCTTCTTTTTGTTTGAGCAGAGCGCTTTAAGTGTCGAGCTGTGAGAGTTGTTAGTCTGCGCTCGTGCTGTGTATGCTCATTTCGTGCGTCCTTTCTGCTTGAGGTGCGCGTGCTCTGCAATTTTGTCCACGCAGGATGTAAGCGAGATGGGTCTGAGATTGTCAATGCTGGCCATTTTTCCCGGCTTTGGAATTAGAACTGTTACTGCCGTCTTCCAGAGTAAAGGGACGGTTCCGCTCTTCCAAATATTATTAATTTCATCCTTGAGGTATTCTACTGACTTATCATCCAAGTTGCGCAACGTTTTGTTTGAAATACCATCCGCGCCCGATGCAGATCCGGCCATTGAGTCCATGCAGGGCCGGACGGATTTCCTCTACTCCGAACTCCGCATCAAGGAAGGGGTTATCTTGACCTTGGTAGTCAGGATGCACAGGAGATTGACCTGTTTTGACTGGGAGGTATTTCTGCTAGCCAAATTACGTAGCAACTCCTCCTCAGAAGTTTCTCGTACGGCCTTGTGTATGGTTCTAGCTATAACATGCCTCTGATTGGATTTGGTGTTCGTTGCACTGAGTAAGTGCTTAAGTAAGTTCCAATTTCGGCCGTTACGCATCTGACCGTCTACAGAATTGCAGACCTCATGCCCATTGTTGTTTCGAGAGGATCCTGCAATGCTCCTCAATGTTTTTGTTAATCTCAGATAGTTTTTTGCGAAGCCTACGATTGAGACGCTGTCTCTTCCACCTGCTAAGAAGAGACTGCTTGGCCTCTAATAGATGAGCTAATCGACTATCCATTGTTTTTTCGACGGGGATATCAGTGCATATCTGTGAAGTAGAGCGCTTGACGTCCTCCCGAACCTGGCTCATCCATTGTTCTAGGGTGGGCCTGGAGTCGGAAGGGGGTCTCTCGTCCCGCAGTTTACGAAATTTGTCCCAATCCGTGTACAAGAAATCACGCTGTTTTCGTCCCTCGATGGGAAACCGGGTCACATTGATATAATGGTCGCTGCCAGGGTCCTCAGCTAAGTTAATTCCATCTAGCTTCGGCAATGTTTTTGATGAAAGTGAGATCCGGTGTAGAGTCCCTACGTGAGGACGTGCCGATTCTGGTAGGAAATTTAGCATCAGTGATCAGTGTAAGATCGAGATCAGTAGCATTCTGCCAGAGCTCCTTGCCCTTATTAGTATCGTATTTATAGCCCCAGGGGTGAAACGGGGCGTTAATGTCCCCGGCAACAATGAGGGGGGTTGGAGCCTGCTAGGTGCACAGCTTTACGAAGTAGGGCCTTGAATCGCTGCTTTTTATCATTTGGGCTACTGTAGATATTCAGAATATAAATGTTGCGTCGGAAGATGCGGCCAGGAATAATCTCTATCATGACGTATTCAATATTGCTAGTGGTCATATTAAGATCATGAGTTATGTGGGTGAGCTTATTGCAGATGAAGGTGCAAACCCCCCTACCTCCACTTTGACTAGCAGCCGGGCGGAACCCGGGTACCGAGACGCTAGGTGAGAGGGTTTCCTCTAAGAGATTTCGGGGTACCCTCTCGTGAAACGTCTTCCTTGATGACCTTCCTAGTTAGCTTGAGCACTTAACAGCGCTATTGGCAGGCATTGTTTCAAACTGAAGAAAAGAACCGCTGGCCCGCCGACAGCAAACCAGTGGTCGCGCGCTCGCTTCCAGGACAAAACGGCGACTTGCGGTCACTCCACCGGCGCGCGTTCGAAGCGCCATCCAGTTTTTCCCAGTGGAGACACCGCGCCATCCCGCAAAGCTACAGCAGCTACACAGCGCAGCGAGAAGCAGCCTACCGCAACCATGAGTTGCCAGTAGCAGCCGCCAGCACCGCTATGTTACGCGGAAAGGAAACCACACAACATTGAAGCGAGGTGACGTAATGCACTGGGCGGGGTGCCGCTAACACTGTTGCCCTCTCCTGCGGAATGAAGCGAGTTGAGGGGGGAATGCGTGATGCAAATATTTCGATCGCTGTATCTCTGGTCCTACTTTAGCTTTTCGAAAAATTGTTTCGGCTATGTATTTCTGGCAGGCGTCTGACTCATTCCAAGGTGTTTTCACGCGAAGCACGAGGGGTGGTTCATGACCCCTTTAAAGGAGTACTGACACATTTTTTTCGAAGGCGAGCTTACTCTACCATACAAATCTCCTGTATGCTTAGATGGCTCTGAGCAAGTATGAAGCTCAGCAAAATGCTGATAAGATATTATATTTTGATATTAAAGTCGATTTTCTCGCGGCGCCCCTACTGACATCAACACTAGCCTGACGTCAGGCTACAGAACTAATCCTGGTGACTTCACGCACCAGTCTGGCTAGTTGTGATGACGTCAAGCACCAAAACACAAAAAATGGCAGCTTGCGCGTCGCCTTCTTGATCGTCTGCTCGCGCCGTGCGGTCACTGTCATCCACTGTACCCCCGCCCTCAAAAGTTTTCGGAACACAAAATTTCCGAAAATGATATATTCCGCCTTTGCCTTTTAACATAGCCTCCAAACAGATGTTTCAGCTTGTAGTAGTCCTAGCGACCTACGCAGCTACCTGCTAGCTTAGATGCGCCCTGCACTAACAGAGCAGAAATTCGCATTTTCAGTGGAACCCGCGTTCCGTAAACTTCTGGGAAGCGGGTTACTTATGAAGCAAGCAAGCGGAGTCTGGAATAGAGTGCGTGCACGCGAATACAAAATATGCGCTTATCACAGGGCAAGGGAATCGTCTGATTTTGAATTTGTCGTCGTGGCACCGATATTTTGCCCTGTGAAGCCTTGTGCCAGTGAAACGGAAGACAATAGGTGCAAGTTCCACCGATTCCCGTCCGATCCGGCGCTGAGACAAGCATGGGTCGACTTCGTGCGCCGCGGCCGAGGCGGAGACTGGACGCCAACCAAGCGGAGTTTACTCTGTTCGCTCCACTTCACTCCGGACGCGTACACGCGCAGCAGGCAGTTGCTGACCGACTTCGGATTGTCGACGAAGAATCTGCGCCTTAAAAGTGATGCCATCCCAACGTTGTGACCCACTGCCGCAACCGCGCATCACGATGCCTTTCAGGGCCATAGAAAAAGAGACTGCATGGGCAGCAACTTAAAGCGTGCAGGCGATCCCGAGTTGCGTGCCCCAGTGGAAGACACTTGTTGTCGAAATCTTCACACGTGTTAT
>JALIZH010016302.1:0-57030 GCA_030522465.1 Rhipicephalus appendiculatus | reverse complement strand
CTACAAAATATTTAACATACAGCGTAATTGCGTCATGACCAATTCAGTCATGTCCTCTCTTTCTTACGTTGTATGATTTCGTCATTTCGCTATTCACTTGGATCCTTAAGCCAAAAAATAATTTCAGTTTAGTGACATGAACAATTTTTACCATGAGCAGCTAAGTGAGTTTTTATTGGTGCTTCTATAGATACGTGGTGTTTTGTTTGGATAAACCGCACGAAGGGCAAACCGGAAGATGCGTAAATGAATGGTTTAAAGAGCACGACTCATCTATAGAAGTAAGAAGCAGCCCAAATCTAGCTGCTTGTTATAAAATCTGTGGATTTGATCGCGTGTTTCATGAAACAGAAATTATTTTTCAGCGTGAGGATTAAGTTACTCGCGAGATAGTGGAATCATGACACATCAGAAAGAGGGGCCATTACTGTATTATAAAGCCACGATTACGCTGTACGACAAGGGGTACTCTTTTCTTGAGATGTAGCGATTGTGATAACTAATCACTGCGATGATGCAACGTCTCAATGTGTGGTAATCTTGACACGAAAGCTGTTTTTGTTGCGTCCTTCTCTGTTAGAAATGTGCGATTTTTTATGCATCTGCTTTAAAAACAGTGGGGACCCGGTATCCCGATGCCAGCTTGGCTAACCGCGACGTTTGCGGATAATCTTAGGTCACTATAAATATGGACATTGCATTCAAAATGTTTTCCTTAATGCGTCTAGGTACAGCTGATTAGGTGCATTTCAGACGTGGGAGCTATTTCACATTCTTTAGCTAGATACTCATTAGATACCGCGTTCATTTACTCACTTGTCACCCGGTGCTGGATGGCTGACATCGGCGCCAATGATGATTACTGGCTCACAGAGGACACGTGGCCTCTCTTCCTTCACGAAACTGTTATTTGTGCCACCAAGCTTTGCATTGATCTTCAAGCACAGATTGCTTATCAATGAATCTGTGCACTTGTTCGTGAAATTCGATTCTTTCATGCACTGGGTGCGGATGCCAAGCTTGACTTCAGCCGCCTCTTTGATGGCCGCATAGGAAGCCTGCTGTCCGAGTACGACAACGACCAGCACAACGCCTCTGGACTTCATTCGCTCAAGGACTTGGAAGATGTCCCTACTGTCGCAGCTGTCCACGCATAACGGTTCACTTACTCTCATACCCAGATTACCGCCAATTCTCCTAAGCACGCCTTTCAGATTGTCGACGCTTCGTGGATGGGGCCGGCAATTGACACCGAGAAGAGCCCAGTTTTCAATCGGTTTCGCATCATAGAGTTTACTGTTTCTCATGTCCCACGCACCAAACCTTGGCCGCACTGGTGGCTGCGCGTCACCAAACTCCAGAGATGGCGCATTCAGAACACGGCCGGTGAGGCGCGTCGGGTCGGTGCTGACCATGATTCCAAACTCATTCAGATATGGCGCGCTCCTTTGCACCATATCATGAACTGACTCTGTGATAGCCTGAAAGCGTTGCTCGGGTGGCTGTGCGGTGCGCCGTATCATTTCTGTGGTCATCGAACCGCTGAGTTTTTTCCTGTACGGTTGTCCCTCCACTATGTGGCAGACTTCAAGTGGTAGATAGACGGGTCTATTTGTGTCTGGCTGAATGCATGGCAAGTTAGGGTAACGGATGAAGTTCGGATAATGCTTTCGAAAGTACTCCGCCACTGAAATTTTGCTTCCGTCTTCGAGTGCGAACCTCAGGTCCTGTGCTGATAGCTGCGTGACTTTTCCGACACGATATTTTCGAGGGTATTTCAGGTGCACTACCTTCACTCGTATGCCTTTGAGCTCCTTAGACAGCTGCACACACTGTGAGGAGCTGAGGTGTCGGATGTTCTCCGGATGCAGCGGACGTTGACTTCCGGACAGCAGCTTGCACATAAATTCAATCACAGGAATGGCTTCGTAGAATGCTGTCGCAGAGCGGTCCACGTTGAGCAAGGGCTTTCCACTGAGCCGGACGCACGCTGGTGTGGTAACCGAACCACACCTCGTGACCTCCTCCGATGGAACTGTTCATATTTGGTGTTGGTGCTTTGAACATCGATCGTCCCACAGGTGTTAGCGTTACGCAAGGACCGTGCCTCATGATGATGTCCAACGCCTGGATCACTTCTTGCGGCACTACGCGCACTCGTCGTTCATACACGGCATGCAGCGCATCTAAGTTCACTGTCGCTGCGTATTGAATGTGTACAATGAACATTTGCTCACGGTCATCTTCTGTGAAGGGTACGTTGAACGTCCTCTCTCTGAATGGCAGCATTCTTCGTGTGTACAAGTTTTTTCGCCCGTCATATGCGGGAAGGCACTTGTTAAGCTCACCGCGATACTTAGCCACTAAATTTTCAATGACCAGCCGGTTGACGCGTGTGCTGAGACATCGGATTTTTTTCTGGTCGGGAGCCTTGGCCTCTTCCTTTTTGGAAGGAGGAATGATTGTGACGTCGTAGTGATAGACGTCCCCATCGGGCAACTGAATCGCAAAGTGATTTGCCAGAAGTTCAATCGGTCGTCCCATTTTTCCGCACTTATCGGGCCGTACGGGAAATGTTGCCTGACGTGGAATGACGGCTCTTTCTGGAGCAGCAGGCAAAGTTTCCTTGACAGCAGCCATGTCCAGAGGCTGCCGAGAAGGCCCAGGAAGCACGCGTTGTCGCTGAGGCTCGGGTGCCACTTGCCCCGCGACAGAAGAGGGCGCTTCGCTTCCACCATGCCCACGGCCAGCGCCACCTCGCTGTGGCCGCGCCTGCGTAAATAGGTCATTTGTCACGCGTTTCATCAGAGCGGCAAAAGAAACACCGATTCGCTAGTAAAGAAGCAGAAAAAAATGGCGCCCAGCATACCGTCTACGCGAAAAACTACTTTCACAGATCTAGAGCTGAGTTAGCAAAACGAATTCACACACAATCAAGTGGGCTACCTGCTGACTTGTCATGGGCGCTAGTAAGTGTTACACTTACCAATAAACTAACATGGACAACACATATCTCCGATATCTGCTCAACCGCCTTAGGGAAACTGTGGTTCGTAAAGAGGAAGCTTAAGCAGGCGCCTATAAGAACTAAAATATCAGCTTACAATGCAATCGCAAGATCTAAATTATAATATGCTGCTGAAGTCTCGGACCCGCATACTAAAAATGACATTCTGAAACTTGAGCGAGTCCAGAGAAAAGCTGTGAGGTTTATATACGGAAAATATGCGAGGAAAGATTCCCCGTCCTCATTAATGTCCCAAAAGAGAAGACGAACACTACAAGCGCGCAGAAAAATTAATCTTCCGGTGCTACTACACAATACAGTTACTGTGAAAAATACTATGGCATTGCCTTCTTCGATATGTAGGCCTACTACGAGAAGAACAAGACAGAGTCACGAACATTTTCATGCGCCGATTTTTCCTCGAAGAAACGCTCACAAGTATGGTTTTTTTCCTCTAACAGTGAGCGAGTGGAATTCCCTTCCTATTGATATATTTGAGGCGAATGATTTGATGGCTGCTTTGACAAATCATTGTTTCTTGTGAATTTCGGTGATGTCGAGATGCGATTGCTGCTTCTTCTTACGCATTATGTTCATTTTTTTTTGCACTGTTTTCGCATGTTTCTATTTCCTTTTTCTTTTGTTTGTTTTGTTTTCCCTCTTGTTGTAATGCCCTTCCTGCTTGGGCCAATGTGTTGGCCTGCAGTATTTCTAAATAAAATAAATAAAAAAAATCGCCATTTGCCGAATCCTTTTAGTCGATGTTAGAAGCCATGAACTTATGGAATAACAGTAAGCTTCTGCCGGCCAGTGACACCCTGCAACGCAGCAGACTCTTGACAAACTCTTTTGAAGGATGCCTCCGGCGAGAACAACTAGTAGCTGAGTGGGATAACTGGAATACGATAGCCGGAGGGTTTGTTCGTGGAAACTGATGCCCCTTAGTTGCGGACATGATTTGTGCAATGCATTAGAAAGGCATCACTTGGCAATGTCTCTCTTAAATAGTTTTGAATAGGCGGAGTCATTAGGGAGCAATGGTTTGTTGGCACGAGACTCGTACTTCCAGTACACCCGTTTGTCAATAAATAAAAGTTTAATGTCAAGGAATCTAATACTGTCATTGGATGGCATTTTATGGGTTATTCCTAGCGGTGCTAGGCCTGCGCGTACAAGGGTTCGCAAGTTATTGGCTAGCGATCCAAAAGAGTGAAAGCTAGACACAAGGAAAAAAGTGGAAATTTGAGCACTCGTTCTTCCTTGGTCAGACACAATATTAATGAGAACTTACAGACAATGATGCCAAGGAAAGTAAAGGGGATGTTAGTAGTAATAATTGTTATGTGATTGCGAAGAAAGTAAAATGGACAAAGGATAACTTGCTCCTGGCAGCGACCGAACCTTCTACCTTCGAATAACGCGTCAGCTGCTTTACTAACTGAACTACAGCGGCAGTCATCTTTCCATACACTTTATGGCATATATATATATATATATATATATATATATATATATATATATATATATATATATATATATATATATATATATATATATATGCACCTATACCTGGGAGTGTCAGTTAGTGCGGCTAGTAGCCATGGCGTTAAGTGTTCCACACAGTGTAGAACACCTGCCGTCAAGCTACATTCGAGGAATATTGTGAATATTATGAATATTTTTGTGGATCGCTAAGCCAATAACTTGTTCTATCTTCCAAAGAATTATGCTGCCTGCGATGTCAGTGCGTGTGTCACATATTTAGTCTTGCGCCGGCGTCATGTAAGGTCACGTGTGCCCTTATATATTTCATTCCGCGGGTCTCAATAAAGTGCTGAAAGTTAGCGCCCGTGTGTCTTAAGTGTTCTTTTTGTGTGAATGACAACACATCGTCCAGAAAATTCCCACGAAGACGGGAACACCAAGCCTTCAACTACTGCGCCTCCAAAAAACTGATTTCGCTTGGCAATAATGCAGCTGAAGGGCAGCTGACGCAGCTGTTGCCCACCTTCTTAATGAAGAGTAATTCCATTATTTAGCGTGCGGTGTCGTCCTTGCGCTTTCATAGAACTGTCGTTGTGTGAAATGTGGGTAGTCACTTGCAGACTTTGCAATGCGCGGATAAATGCGAACAATAATTAGCGTTTAAATTGTTCTTGTGTTAGGCAGCGTGCCGTACGCCCAATGTAAAGAAGCCCACAAGTCACAGGAATTTTATTAACTTCACCGGAATCGCACTGAACTAATTAATATCAGTGTTTGGTGCTAGAGTGTCCTTTCTGGGTAAATTGGTTCTGCTCAAGTTTTTTTGTGAACAGCAGCGCAAATATTGGCAAGTGCATTACGCGCACAAAAGACCACCCGATCACCGTGGGGCGAAACCAACTTTTTTTAGACCATCAGAAAGTATATGAACGTAGAGAATTGCAGCAACATTTGTTTCTTTGTTTTAATCGTTGTGTTGGGGCACGAACTGACCATACTTCAGAAGAGAGGGCGTTTAGGCGAGTTGGTAGTGTATCGTACTTCAGAAACCAAGGTGCACTAACAAACACGGGGCTAGATGAAGACAGAACAAGCGCTTGCCATGTCTTCATACTGTCCCGTCTTCATTAGTAGGCTGTGACTTCCGAAGTACGATTACGATACCTGTTGTTTATTTTGCCCCAGATCAACCATACCAATTTTAAGCTACAGGTATTCACATTCTAAAACTGTGCAAGATGGCATTGCACCACCATGTTTCAGTTTCAGCACCACCCGTGTAAGTACCTCGTTAACATCAGTTTGTCTCTTCAATTAGACAGGGTATTCAGTGCCCTCGCTGTGAGAAGCTTTTCGAGCGGACGAAAGCGCAGTTTGATTCGTTGGTCATTGTCGATTGGCCATTTCGAAATATGTCGTCTACACACGAAGCGTGATGACGCGGAGCAAATAGAATATATATATTTTTTAAGTTTCAGTTTACTGTCAACCCCTATAGAGGTTTTTACTGGGGTGGACCCACTTAGAGCCAGTGGACAGGGAATCAATATGCAGAAATTTTACAGCTCAGATGTAGGTACTGTTTTTACATAGGTGACGGGACATAGATAAGCAGCTAATAACATACCTAGTAAACAAAAAATTTACATATGTCCCACATATTGATCATCAACAAGCTGTGACGTCCCCGAAAACGCGGACTGGACCCCGGGCCTCTCAAGATGTTTACGTCCATTTCTTCAACCCAAGCCTCGGCAAAAAGAAGACCCCGGGGTAACGAATGCCCATTTCGAAGCCGAGTTCCGGAAGAATTCTGCCGACGGTCCTGGGCCCAAAGCGCAAACACCAGGATCGGGTGACAGCTTTTCTTGTCTAACTCCGCAGCCCCGAGACGGGCCGGGCCTCGACATTCCGTCAGCCTCCGCGGCTCATTATCGCGTTTTACAGCGGCTGACCGCCTGTGGCGTTCAAGGAAGAAGAAGCGGCAACTGCGGAGAATGACGCGGGAGACACCGGGTTGGAGGCGTCGAAATCTCGACCTTGGTCGTCGGGTGCCGGGGGGAAACTGGGGCGATGGGGGCGGCCAGAGACTTTTCAGCGCAGCGCTGAAACACTGCGCGTCGACCATTGAGACGGCGCGCTTTGTCCGAATGTTGGAATTCCTGGTCGCCCATAATTCACGCGTCATCGGACAGCTCGCCCCTTTCCCTCACTAAATTTGGAGCTTGTACATTTTTGCTTGCTCTACTTTCTTTGCTTCTTGAGAGAGGGCTTTCTACTGGCGTAGGCTGCGGGGGCCGTCGTCGAAGCTGACACACACTGACCGACAGGGAAATATATGTCTCATCAACAATGGCGATTGGTTAAGTACGGAGGGGTGGAGTCGGGTCCTACGAAAAGGGGGCCACGGGGCCACGACCGTATGGTGCGATGCGAACGATGGTGGTGCGATGCGAATCATGATGGTGTGATGAGACAGAGACGGTAGAAGGGTGGAATGAGATAGAGGATGGAATGAGATAGCGATGAGAGTCGATGAGATGAGGGAAGACTGGTAGGGGAAAGTAGGAAAGATAGCGACGAGAGACGATGAGGCGAATGACTGGGAGGTGATGAAAGATGATTAAGATGGAGATGACTGAGGAAGACGACGAAGGAGATGATGATGACGAGACGATGAAGACATAGAAGATGATAGCGACGCTGAGATCAAGAAGAAGTGCGGCGACGACCGATTCGGCCATGCAGCAGCGACTGCGAGAACAACCCCGAGCCCCGACTTGAGGCCGGCTCCGAGGCCTCCGACAACATGGACGTTTCGTGAGACGAACTTCATCTCCTTCATTTAGACGAGCTTTGCGGGACGGGAGCATTGAGACATTGCGCGGATTAACTAGTTAACGGCTCTATCTTCTTTTACTTATGGTGTCGCTGTGCTGTAATTATTTTCCTTATGTGTTCTGTATTGCGGGTCGCGAGTGTTGTGCCTTTGTTATTATTTTTGTATAGCCTGTGTTGTGTGCCGGAAATTTGCGTGTATGCATTTTTTTAGCGCTAGTAAATAACATGTGTTTGTAGACGAGAAAAGCTCGTTGCCTCTCTTCCTTCCCGGCCCCAGCACGGATCCTTTTGAGAAGAAGGTTGTTGAGATGCGCAGCCAAGAGGGGCTGAGCAAGTGTAGTAACGGTATGGAGTGGCGACGTGGGCGAGAGGTTGAGGAAAGTGATTTAGCGGCCTCCCCTCTTTGGCGGCGGGTAACTAGGGACGTCTCAAAGCAGTAAATTATTTAGATCTCAGTCTTACAAAAGCAAGGCACTAGCCCCCGTGTATCATCCTTTCGTCAGATCGGTGTTGCAATGGACAGCTCATAAAGTTCCCAAAATGTTTGTACTGTCGTTTGCAACAGAGTTGAGGCATCTAGCGCGTACCACTCATGCACCGTATTCCGTGACACGGTGTAGGCCCAATACTTTCGCAGCAGGGCTCAATCATTTCAGATTTTCCGCGGAGTGCCGGTTGCTATAGCACTTGGAGATGATTATCTTCTGTTCTTAAATTACCGTCACACCGCAGATGGATATCCGCTGTCGTCACCGAATCGATCGGCACTTGCACTTGCATTTTTTTTAATTAAATGTGTTTAAGAGGTTGGTGCCTATACATGGCTCCGGCTACTTCCCTTAGTTAATAATTTGCGTCACGAACTTATGCATAACAGTATTGTGAACTTCAGGCACAACAATGTCCTTTTAAAAGGAATGTTCTCACTTCATGAGCAATGTCCACGCGTCAACAACAATGTTCACACACAAGACACACAAGAAACGTTCGCACTTTGCAGAAGAGTTCATCTCTCAGTCCTTCATATAATGCGATCACCAACCAGTCCCTGGGCACTTGCCCGCACACAGCTGTCTTGAATCACGAGAGACAACACAAAACATGTGACCAGAAGTATCATTGTCTGGTCGATGGGGCCATGCAAGCGAGCCGAGAAGTGGCCGCACCAAAAGGGTACGCATGCTGCAACCATGCATTCAGCCCAATTTTAAAGGAGTAGCGCTAATGTTCAGTCATGTTGAAGAACACTGCTTTAGGAAATATTATGACGTCACTCAATCTTATTGGTTTGACTGAAAACATGCCACCTCCTATGAGAACAAAGGCCATATGAATTCCCGCCACAGACCCGGCCATGATCGCACTACCCCAGTATTAACGGCTATTTCGATGACACAGCCCAGGCAGTAAGAGCGCGAGACAGCCTGATGCCTCGGAACATCTGTCAGCGGGCGAGACTCGGTACTAAATATCCCTATGTGGGCGGCCTGCATTTTTTGCAGGAAAACTTAAGGCCGCCATCTTGTCTTCAGCACCCCGATTCCTCCTAGAGAATGTGTGCATGTGTTGTCTGGGTGTGATGTTACCTGTATTGGCTGTTCAGCCTGAGTAGCCCGCTGGCGCATGGCTTCCGCAAACGACACCTCCTGTGGCCTCCCTGGCTGAGGAGGTTGCGGGGGCTCATGTTGGCCATCTGAAAGCGGGAAGTAAGAAACAAGCCAATTAACAGTTGCAACCACCGTACTATTTACTGATAGAGACGCCCTTAAAGAACTCCAGTGTAGTATGACGTTGATTTCCTCAAATAGCGGCTCGGAGCAAATGAGATGAATTGGCCAATAAACACTAGTATGCGGAAGTGCATAACTTGAATACACTTTCGAAGGTAAATGAATCCAAAAAGAAAAAAAGACGTAATTCAACACAGATAAAACACTTGTGTTTCAAATGAAATAAATAAATATAACGCAAGAGGTACCGGGATGAACAATTGAATATATGAAAGCTTTGACTAATAGGTGACGGTCGCAAATGTTTTCTTAAGGAACGCAGATATTTCTGTGGGCTTGACGGAGCAGTGAACGTTCCACAGGAAAATGAGGACCGGGGATGCCGAGATCCCATCCAAGGAGGAGGAATTAACTTTATTGAGAACCAGCAATTTCCAGTGGCATGGCCTAGGCCTCTAATGCTATTTTCTTTTTGCCTTTCCCCAAGGATCAGTATGGCGCTCCGCCTTAGCCATCACCGGGAGTGTGAGGATGCGAGCGGTGCATAGTAAGAATGTGGTGTGGAATATATAGCAAAACACTACTACCCCAAAAAAGGAATACCCAAAGCCAGGTCAGGATTGGGACAGGGAAGGTTCATATGCCCTCCCCTGCAGAAGGGAGTTTAAAAAAAGCGACCTAGAAGCCTACATAAACAATCAGTTCAAAGTACAGTGGCACCCACTGCGATGTACCGCACATAAGCTGCCCGCTATTCGCACCACGGGGCGACGCCTTGTGGTGATTGCAGAATCCATGATATTAACTGTAGGAGCATGTGTAGCCTAAGAAATGTGCGAAGCGGCACGCGTTGCCTTAAAGAAATGGTGATGCGGATGTTACCCTTTGTCGCGCGGGGTGGGCACAGTGTCCGAGGGCGCTGACTCAATGCGCCACAGGTAAATGGAGACACGCACGTGGGTTGAAAACTTCCTCCATTTGTGACGTCACTTCACGGGTTTTAGGTACTGTCCACAGCCAATAAATTGTACATATATAGTAGGTGGAGTTAGTTTAGAAGTGGCCTAGCACCTCGGTTTCTCGAATGACTATTGAAAAGAAGCCAGCCAGCAATCAGTAAGGGCGCGCCAACTTGCGGTGAACTGATCATGCGTGGGGAAAAAGCGTCAATCCAAGCAAGGCACCGCAGTGCAGCGAGACTGCGAGCGCAATAAGATTTAAATATATCGTTTACAACCTCCGAAAAATTGTAAGCCCACCCGTGGAACCGCGGTGCGCCTGCAGTTCCCCTGTGCAAGAAAGTCGTGCTGGCTGGTTTCCGCTAGAACCGTAAATGCTCTTTCTAGCCCAATGTTAATACTACGCAAATTATCAAGGGAAAAAATATAGCATTTAATTCGAGTATAATGATGGATTGACCATTGTAATTACTTGTAATAGGCGGGCTTCGTGCATTGATGTGGCAATCTAGAACGCATATATCACCAGTAGGCTGCAGGCAACGCCTTTTATTCGCTGATAATCGATTCAAGCGCCTCGCAGCGAAGCGCCGCTGTGTACATTTGGATACGTGCCCTCGACCACCTATACAGAATAACGTGGCGACGGTGCTGCCACGTGTAGCCCGATCTCAAGGCGAATAGGTCGCTGTTACTGGCGCGGATAAGAGGTAGCGGTTTAGCTTACGACTGCAAAATGCAAAGGAGAACAACCTTTGCGCAAAACAATCAAGAACTTTGTTCTTACCAGGCAACGGTAACAGCGTAGCACAGAGAGAACCTCGCAGATATCCAACGGTAGTCCCGATAGGACGTTTTGTAATGTTGACGAAGCGTGAAACGGCTGGCGGCGCCGATAAGACGGGACGGATGTTGATATGCGCTGCCGCGCTGTGAGTCATGACCACAGCCACTTAGAGAAACTTGACAGTTAGTGTCAGCGTTTGCACTGAGACTGGGAAGTGATGTGACGCCATATGTTGATCAGGCAAAATATCAGTAGCTCAGCCGCGAAACAGTTCTAAGGCCCAGTGTTGTTTTGCTATATTCCTTTTATAGTTCGTGTGTCATCTGTCTTATCAGTGTGCTATCATCGAACCGCAACCACTTAGTGGCATCAGCGTGGCCTCTAACAGCTTGGTATTTCGGAGTCCTCCCCAAATGCTTACGGCCTAGCGGATCTGAGAGAAAGTGACTGTTTATACGGCCCGGTATTTGGATTCGATTTTATACTACCATCTATCTCAAATACGTATTGTTTCACAGCGTTATTGACTACGGTAATAAACCTAGTGTTATCTTAGATCGAAGGATAGAGACAACCAGCATTGTAGAGGTAACTTTCTTGTCCCTAAAGACCAAAGCAGGTAAAAGGTTACCGTTCATCACACGTCACCTGCTGAATGTTTCATACAAATCACACATAAGGGCCGCGAACACACTACGACATTGTTATCGTTGCAACTTACAAAATAAACACTTCTGTTTGTATTATTTATCAAGATAGAACTTTTATTTAAAGTGCTCGTAGAGACTGCATAGTTATACATTTTAGCCCGCTTTTTTATATTCTTTGCATAACGACTTAACATCATAACTAACCAACAGAGCAAACAAGACAGAGCTTCGTTCTTTCAGTTCAATTTCACTACGTCTCCTCAAATAATATCGGTTTACCCCGCACAGTGCACGTGCATTGTCTTCTACATTTCACTTAATAAATTCATGTCAAGCTCTTAAAAACAGTACTACAAACAACCTTATTGTTCGATCTGTGAAACGTTTTTTTTTTGTAATATTCAATGTCAACATTCCTTGGTTAACGTCATCAATATGACGAGAAGATTGAGAGAATAAACGCTTGACATTATCGTACGTGCCTTGCCTATGCGTTGCAAAAGTTTATCGCCGGGAGAAAAAAAGCCAAAAAGAACATTCATCTCGCGCTCTCGGAATTCCGATCCATGAAAGATTAAACTAAAGATACGTGGAATGCAGTCATGTAGGCGCACTGTACAGCTTTCATTCAGACTAGAAACCCTCGATATGGGAAGGTTATGTCCAGGGTTCAAAACGACTTGTTGCTTCAAACTTCACGTTTAATGCACACAGCTGAGCAGTCGTTTCTCTAAGTTAGCTGTGCTGTAGGAAAAACACTCCTGGAAAGACTTATGACGATTAATATATTTCTTTTGTTTATCGCAGTTGCAAAAGAAAGCGAAGTAAAATTTAAGCGACATCAAGCGTTGCGTACTCGTTGAATGTCAGCAGAAACATTTAAATCCCCTAGTATTTGTTCGCGTGGTTAAGATTAACTTCCAA
Organism: Rhipicephalus appendiculatus; assembly: GCA_030522465.1. NCBI lineage: Eukaryota > Metazoa > Arthropoda > Arachnida > Ixodida > Ixodidae > Rhipicephalus > Rhipicephalus appendiculatus. The sequence continues at coordinate 44,647 of JALIZH010016302.1, read as the reverse complement.
GACAAGTTGCTTTTTTTTGTCTCTCGCTGACGCTGTTTGCACCCGCACAGTTGGCTTGGATGCAGCTATGCTGCTGCGGAAATTCGCGCTGACATTTGCAAAGTTTCGGACTCGAGAAGCGCGCGTTGAGAGCGTTGCGCTGCATGAAAGCGTCTGTGACAGCGGCCGGAATTAACGGAATAATGAACGCATGACGAAAACCTTAATTCAAAAGCTATATTAGGTAAGTGGTGTGGTAAGCCAGGAAGCTAACAGTCCCCTCCCCCCTCTCCTTGTAGCACCAAACATCCTCATCCCTCCCCCCGATTGTTGCAAAGTCTCTGTCTCTCTCTCTCTACACACACACACGCGCACGCACGCACGCACGCACGCACGCACACACACACACACACACACACACACACACACACACACACACACACACACACACACACACACACACACACACACACACACACACACACACACACACACACACACACACACACACACACACACAAACACACACACACACACACACACAAACACACACACACACACACACACACACACGCACACACACTCTCTATCTATCTATCTATCTATCTATCTATCTATCTATCTATCTATCTATCTATCTATCTATCTATCTATCTATCTATCTATCTATCTATCTATCTATCTATCTATCTATCTATCTATCTATCTATCTATCTATCTATCTATCTATCTATCTATCTATCTATCTATCTATCTATCTATCTTTACTTATTCTGGCGTTTCGACCGCAAGACCGGCCTCCTCCGGCCGAAACGTCAAAATAAATGTCAAATACGTCACTCAGACTTTTTATTTATGTCCTTAACTGAATAACGAGGAACTTTCTCCTGAATATAAATATATATAAGGTACATGGATAATTCCTCCCACACGCCTTCACAAACGTATTTAATATTTCGAAGTATGCCTTTTCGATTTTTAATATGAAAACGAGCTGCATAATTTGAACTGCTGCCATTGGAGAAACAGGAGCGTCCGATCTCTCAAGTGCTTTGAATATGCTTATCTCAAGTTAAGCGCTACGCTTTCGAAATCTGTCTTTGATGCACTAGAAATATTGAAATATCATGCACCACTAAAACGATGGTATTCATTCATTCAGCTCAAATAAAAACGTGCAAAAAAGAATGTAAGCTGTGGAGAGAGCAGTGATGCGCTTATTCTGAGCCACATAAACACACATCAACAGTACCCGCAGTTGCTCTAACCGCTCTCTTTGCACATATTGGTGCGAAAGTGTCATTCAACGCCTTAAAGGAATATTTAACATCTCTCGCCAGCTCCCATGCCGCGTATTATATTGTTTGGCGCAAATTTTGGCGGTTCCGAAGGATTTCTTTTGTATTTTGCTTATTTGTACTTTTCGTATTTATTCAAAGAGTACAATACTGTCTACATTTTGAATGATATTTCTTATTGTGCCACTCAGGGTTGCCGTTGGGTCGACTTGAAAAGGAGCCAGAATTCAAGCTAAAAGTAGCCAAAGTAGCCATGCAATTTAACTTTTCCGCCAAATTTATAGCCAAATAGAAGAATATGCTACTATGACTCGAATTTTTATGAAATAATTATGATTTGGAGTATGCAAAAGCGTGGAGATCAGACCATATTGCTTTCCATCTTGCTCTTCAAGCCATATGTGAGTTGCAAAAGAAGTATTATTTATTTATTTATTTACGTACCGCTAGGACAAGGTGATTGCTGAGAGTGCATAAAACACAACCAAAAATAAACATAACATACTGAGTAAAAAGAAGAAGCAGACTTCCAACAGACTAGTAAGCATCGGGTTTTACAAAATAGAATGACGTCAGAGCGATAACCAATGGGATGACCCACAGTGCGGTGATAAAGTAAGGTGATCCTAGAGCACTCTTCGCTTGTATATTCTGTGAAATAAGCTGAAGCGGCGAAAATTTCGACGCGCTGTTAGAGAGGGAGCGGAAAGGTGGCATTTCGTGGCTATTATGTTAGCAGTGCACGCGGTTGGGGTCAGAAAGAATTTTAGATTCTTCCTGTTAATATTACATGGTATATATGAGCATATAAATATTCATAGCAATTCACAGGTTATAAAATGCAATGTTGTTCAAGAGGTATAAATAGGCAGAATGTTAGTGTTTCAAAACACTAAACCTTGCATTTTCCGACATTTACTTTCATAAATCATTTTTTGCACCCGGTGGCGCAGCAACTTTATCGTATTAGTATAAGTTCAGTGCATCTGCATATATCTGTGCAGGATAGTTCTTCCCAGAGAAAGGGGAGTTTCGGAGCATTCCCGCCAACAAGTCAGTATAGAAACTTTATACTTTTAGGCAGTTCTTTTTTGAAGTCGCAGACCTAAGTTGATTACTAGATTTACCATGCTGACAGACTAGTTTCATTTGGTGCTGATATTTGTTTTGCGGGGGAGGTGGGGGGGGGGGGCGTGATTAATTGCGCATAAGCCTATTGTAGGGGCCGAGACATGCGCGCGCATTAGGTTACACGACACAAAAGGTTGAAAATGGAGGCTGATCTTTCGGCTTACTTGTTCTGTTACCTGCAAATAATCAGAAAATTGGCTACTAAATGCGCCTAAACAGAAGTTCAATGTAGCCAAAAAGTAGCCATGGCGCCAACCTCAAACTTTCGTAGCCAGACGGGGTCCTAAAGTAGCCAATTTGGCACAAAGTAGCCACCAACGGCAACCCTGGTGCCACTTTCAACTATGTATTTTGTGTCCGTTTACTCGTTTAAATGACTTCATGAATGCTGTCACTTTTTGTGCCTTGTATTGCTGGGATGTGGGGCTATTCAAGCTGCGTTTGTATCGCAGCTTTTTTCACCGCATTCCTCACCACACATTGTATATTGTTTCATGGATGACGGCGAAAATGTAAAAACAAAAGGTAACATTGTGGTGAAAATAAACTTCAAACTTCAAATGTCAGACGCGTATTGAGCTCTTACACCCAAACCCTTGGACCCAACTGCTTGATAATTCTTGAATTGGAAAGAGAAGGTTGAGGCCTATATAGTGACTGTTCGCAGAGAAGTTTTCGTTCATGGCCCGGTATGTTTTTCATAATGTTGCGGAAAATGGCATGCTTGTCGAATACAAAGCATTGTTTTTGCACCTCTTTGAAAAACAGACAAATTTGACGCCTTTATGTACTGCTGCTGTGATCGCGTCCCGGCGTTCACAAAAGCTCCCAAAAAAGGACCTGCTGAAGCCGGAACCTTTAGAGAAACATATATCAATTTGATGTCCTTGAAATGTACTACAAGGTAAAATTCATGGAATCATGATATTAGGTATAATTGATGAGTTGTAGAGCTGCCAGCCTCATAGTTTCGGCTTCTCGTCCTTGTCGCTTTAGACAATGTTCATAATAAATCTGCGCCGTAAATGCAAAAAAATACTCATGCTCAAGAGTCTACATGTTAGCTTTTTATATTAAATTTTAACAAACACGATCAAATTTGGTGCAGCTGCTGGCCAAGAAAAAAGCACTTTATTTATTTCCCTGTAGTAATATTATAGGAGCCCGCCTTTCTAAAAGAATGCTCTCGCTGTGCAAACAGAAAGACAACCTTTCAAGCAAAAAAATGCAAATTACACGTCGCTTGAACATTTTCTCTCAAATACAATAATATTCAGTGAAACCAATTCATTGGTTGTCTCACAAACGCACTCCTGCTCGTTAACTAATGTGGAGGTATGCGCCGAGCTTGCCATTAAACACTGCACAGAACAATTTAAGTCCACTTTACAGGGCGACTGGCATCTCCTCTCGCATCATGGGTCACTTGTAGAGCCTGTGCGTAGAACTTTGGGATGGGAGACTAAATTGACATTGACGCTTTGCGCGCTAGCGCGTGTTTCCAGCTGTAGTACAGCCGCGGCTACGATGAAGGAGCTTCACCGAGGAGATCGTACGCGCCACGTCATCGTACGATACATGTACCTTGTCGTATGATGCATAACGGATGCTTGTATATTAATCTGGTTGGAAGGAAGTCTCACCTCTAGCGCGGCCTCTGCCACGTCCGGGACCCCCCGCCTCGCCTGTCGCCGCGATAGCCGCCGCCTCGGCCGGGACCGCGCGTTGCCATGCTGCCCTGTGGCTGCTGATTGCGGCAGCTGTGTTTTGCGTGTCTGAGGCCGCCTCTCTCTCTCGGCGCGACCGTCTGCGCCGTTGCTGGCGCCGCCACAGCCGATGACGGCGGTTGGGGTTGTCGTACTCCCGCGTCAGCCGTTGCTACGCGCGAGAGATGGCGCCAAGTTTGCATCGCCCTTTCGGCGAAAAATTCTTCCGCGTTTCTTCGCCGTTCGAAGAGGGATTAACGTTGAGGTCGTGTAAAGCGACACTAACAGAAAACAATGAATCGCTTTAGATTGACAAAGGTGCGGAAAGCTGGGCTTGTTGGTTGTATATGATTAGAAAACAGCGCGAAAAAGCACAGGGCTGCTTTTCGCGCTGTTTTCTAATAATTAGATTGACTAAACTGTAGTCTGAGAAGTCTAATGTAAATAATTTAACCATCATAGGATTGTTAGTGCAGGAAAAAACCAAGGTCAAAGTTTTCGTTTTAGATTTCGCGCCGAAAGTGTCGCACGTCCATCAAAAATTTGAAAGCGCATTTTTTTCGTATTTTTGGCGTCATTGGCCAAACGAAATTTCCTGAGGTATGTCATTTGAAGTCTATGGCCTCTCCATAGGTCGGCAAAACTTGTGGAGCTCACTCAGACTCACTCATGAAATATATTTGGCGCTTAGGGCTCACTCGGACTCAGACTCACCAAAATTTTTCTGAGCCGGACTCACACTCACGAAAATTTTCTTCAACCGGACTCACTCGGACTCAAACTCACCAAAGCATTACTAACCCGGACTCACTCCAGACTCAGACTCACGCCTCGATCTGAGTCTGAGTGAGCCCGAGTGAGTCGACTCATGAGTCCGTTAGCCTAGAATTATCTTTTTCGACCATGGTGTCAATGCTCTATAACACCAGTATTTAACGTAATCAGTGCTCTTCTTGGTGCCTTTTGATATAGTACCTTCGAATACGAGTTATGAGTGCTTGTAAACCAGGAAGGTCATTTTCCTTGAAAGTGATGACAATTAACATAAGATATATTTATCAAGGACTTTCTTGAAAGAGTTGGCAAGGGGGGGGGGCAGTCAAGAACTTTCCTACGTAATTCGCGCCTCTGATCAATAAATATTAAAATGATGTATGAAAGACACTACTTTGGAACACGTGTGAGTAGACGTGAGTATAATCGTGAATCCAGGCAAGGCTGATAGTAATGCTTAAGATGCGTAGATATGACCATAGGTTGCCAAAAAAAGTGGAACTCACTCAGACTCACTCAAGAAATATATCTTGCGCTTTGGAGTCACTCGGACTCAGACTCACAAAAATTTTCTTCAACCGGACTCACTCGGACTCAAACTCACCAAAATATTACTCACCCAGACTCACCCAGACTCAGACTCACTGCTCAATCCGAGTCTGAGTGAGTCCGAGTGAGTCGACTCATGAGTGAGTTCGCCGACCTATGTTCTGAGAGGACAATGTACTTCATTTTTACTGGTTAGGAACTACGAAGGACCTAGTGGACGCCGTCAAAACCTATGAGGTAACGACGTTTGGCGCGGGAATATTAAGGTGGCGTCGCCGCCTATTTTTTCTTTTTGTCTGTTTTCTCGCTTAGCAATAGTCTTCACGCAGCAAGCGTGGTGATATTGGAACTGTGAAAGAGCAACCTTAGAAAAATTGTTTGTTTTTTCGTTTGGTGTTCCTGTAAATTGTCGGCTTGGAAAGAAAATACCATAACCGTAAAATGTTAGAGGAGACCTCTCTTTTTCTCTTTCTTTGTCAATATTGTTCTACTCATCGCTGCAACATAAGGTTATTTTCTTATCGCATTATGAGTGAGTTTGACAACACTTATTCGTCTGTTAGACACAACATTAATGAGAACTAACAGATCATAAAGACTAGGAAAGCATTGCGGAAGTTGTTTGCAGTAATTATGATGGTAATGTGAAGAAAGTAAAGTGGACGAAACGATAACTTTCCGCTGGCAGGGAAGCGAACCTGCGACCTTCGAATAACGCTTCCGATGCTCTACCAACTGTGTTAGTGCGGCGGTCATCCCCGCGTCCACTTTAAGGACTATATATGTGCATTCAAACGTGGGTGTATTCGTCCGAGCCGCTCTATACCCAATGAAATCGTCGGGGCGATGACGCCGCTGTAGCTCAGTTGGTAGAACACTGGGCGCGTTATTCGATGGTCGTAGGTTCGCTTTCCTGCCAAGGGTAATGTCATCTTTTCGTCCAATTTACCTTCTTCTCATTACCATCATTATTAATGCGAACAACATCCCCTATAATTTCCTTGGCTTTCTTGTCTATTAGTTCTCATTAATGTTGTGTCTAACAATCAAGAACGAGCCCTTAAAATTCCCCTTTCATTCGCTTATACGTGTGGCCGCTTAAAGGAGAAGACGTTTCAGTAAAAGTTTTAATGATTTACAGAAGACGTTCTGTATATTCAGTTTAATAATTAAGCACGTGAGTACGTGTGGTAGCAAGAGAGTAAGAGCGTATGGTATGTGCAGAATGCATTCAGCAGCACACGGCACTACTCAAGTTCACTTGCGATCGCTTGCCAGACGGGAATTAGTGTATGTTTTATTTTGTTCTATCTAACAGGCTTTGCGAGATATCAATGGAGGCATTTAGTAGAAATCTTCTCGAGTCAATTTACTCGCATAAGCGCACATTATTCACATGAGAAATCATAATGAGTACGTGAAGAATTCGCAATCTCTCATAATTAAATCGTAATTTTTCTTCGGCGAGAGGAATCGCGTAATTAAGTTACATTACGGCGCATATGTGTTGAAATTTACGAATTGCAGCCGGAAACACCTAGATTAACCGTTCTGCTGTCATTAAGGAAGAACAAATTGTACCAAACTTGTCCAAAAATTTCTTCGCTCAATTTGCAAAGCTTTTTTTTTTCTGAATGAGACGGGTACCCTTTTTCAGTTCCACGGGGTTCCTTTATTTTACTAATTGCGTCAAAAATAGATAGCTGGAAGATGGCTTCACCGCATGACAATACGATGAAAGATGGCTATAGAATGAGAGCCGAGACACATGTGGCACAACGTATACAAGCGTGGTCATCTAGATGTAAGGACGGAACCTACAACCGAAGTTGCAGGTTCGGTCCACTTCACTTGCTTCACATCTGCATAACAATTAATACAATACACATAAAACAGTAAAATTATCGACCCCTATATCTATATCTGGCTAAAAGCTGTTCCTAAACAGCTTTTAGCCAGTGAACCTCTGCAGAACCCGTTTCTTTCTGGGAAAATAAAAATGATTTTAATCGAATTCATCTTCCTTGGCTGCATTATCTGCTGGTTTTCGTTAATTTTACAGGCGTGCATCGCAGGTAATATTGTTTCTAACTGCTTCCTTCTGTAAAGCCTTAGGGCCTTGAATATATTAATATATATAAATGTACGTAAAAGCTGAATAAATGTATAATTCCTGTCGAGCATGTATGATATGTTTGTTAAAAACAGGAACATAGCGCGTGCTAGAGGAGGAGAAAAAGCCGGCAGATCCCACGCACTGTGGGAATCGATGTATTGCGAAGCAGCCAGGAAGGAGCAAATGATGCTGGGCATAATATGCATGTCATGATTTACATGTTAGGACCTGTCATTTATGTTCGCATTACAGTCACGTCGTGCAATACCAATTTTTCTGTATATCAAGCTAGCGAACTGGACGCAAGCGCAACATGAGCGTGGCATATAAATGACGTTGTAGATGACATGCATGCCAAAATTTTCATGTTACCACCTGCCACTTATGTTCCTTATACAGTCATGTCACTCAATACCAAATTTAGTGTATATCAAGCTAACGAAACGGCCGCGAGCGCGCCATGAGCGTGGAATGCAAGCCATGTCGCTTATGACATGTCATGATTTTCATATTATTACTTGTCATTTATGTTCGTCATACAGTCATGTCACTCAATACCGAATTTGGTGTATCTCAAGCTAACGAAACGGCCGCGAGCGTGTCATGAGCGTGGCATGCAACATGACATGTCATGATTTCCATATTACCACTTGGCATTTACGTTCGTCATGCAGTCATGTCACTCAATACCAAATTTGGTGTATATCAAGCTAGCGAAATGGCCGCGAGCGGGTCGTGAGCGTAGCATGTCAATTATGTTGTACTTGTGCATGACATGCATGTCATGATTTTCATATTACGACCTGTCATTTATGTTGGTCATTCACAAATGTATCATCGTACCAATTTTTGGGTATATCAAGTTAAGAAAACGGCCTTAGGAGCACTACGGCCATGGCGTGTAAATCATACTTTTCATGACTAGTTATTCATGATTTTCATGATATGACCGGTCATTCGTGTTCGTCATACAGTCATGTTATGCCATACCAATTTTGGTATAAATCCCATTAACGATACGGCCAGGAGAGCTCAAAGTCGTAGGCGGCTAGATAGATAGATAGATAGATAGATAGATAGATAGATAGATAGATAGATAGATAGATAGATAGATAGATAGATAGATAGATAGATAGATAGATAGATAGATAGATAGATAGATAGATAGATAGATAGATAGATAGATAGATAGATACGCTCAAACTCGCCAAAGTTCGCTAAGAAATACTTCGCATTTAAAACGAGGAAGGGCGCGTGGCACGAGGATCTTTGGTTCTTTGTCGCTGGAATAAACGGCAGCGTGGATGCGCTGCTCTATCTCTTAAGGCGCATTGTCCTTAAAAGCCAGTTCATCTTAGAACGAAGTCTTCGGATTTTACAATGTTTTCTTCTGTGGCGCCGTTCTCTCTTGAAATAGCCAAGTGCAAACGAACACAAAATTAAAGAGTGCAGTCCCGACTTCCGCACATAGCATATAACCCAGAGAAAGAAAAGTAAAACAAAACGGAAACACCCTCCGTCATGTATAGCAAGTTTCAGCTTCCCTCTCCGTGTCCTTCCGGCCGACTGAAGCGCTCTCTATTTGCCGCCACTGCACGCTTCACGTGTTCTCTTTTCACCCATCCCTAGCAGATGGCGCGGGTTTTCCATTAGCGATAGAGTTGCTGTAAATATGCCGTAAATGCTCGCTACTTAAACGTAGCCCACGCAGTCATTCTAATTAGCCAAGCAAATTTCCATTGCTTGAATATTTCAGCCAATGAAATACTCTTGACGGCACCCTACGAGGAAAAAAAGACCGTACAGAACAGAGTTACAAGTTAGCTAAAATCACTTAAAGAACATAAAGGAAATGATAAAAAAGTTTGAAAGAGAAACACTTACCGCTGAAAAAAAACACCAAGCCTGCGTGGAGGAACACGCAGCAGGCAGAGCGGAAGCTGGATAATCGGTATTCATAGAGCAAGTTGTAAACTCTCTACGGGCGCCTACTGCAAGTACAATTGCGAGGTGCCCGCCACGCGAATAACCATCATTTTGCGCAGTAGTGGAATACCCACAACATCATTTCGCCTATTCTGGGGCATTCAGACGACGGACCAAATCGGGATTTGGATGAAAGGACGGCGCGTCACGTGACCTCACATCACCGATTCTACTAATCCGCACCTCGTCCGCGCAGCCCGCGGACGGATAATGCCAGCCTTTTTTTCTCATCGCGATTCTGGCGGCGGAACGCTGCAGCTTTAGGGGACAAACCAGCCGGGCCGGGCAACCAACAAACTTTTCTTTTGCTTATGCGGTCGCAGTCGACATCAGTTAATGGCTTGCTGGCGCATGGTTCAATTTGTTTCTGTGGCATTGCGCGTCGATTCGTGGTTTGGAGAATAGCGGGTAGGTTGCCGCTTTAATTATTACACACGTGAGATTCTGCGGCTGGCAAAGTGCCGTTGTCACCAAGAGGTGTCCCAGAATACAGCCCGTGTTTCAACACTGCCCTTCAAGTAAAGATGTGAACCAAGCGCTATAGACATAATGTCCGGCAATGTGCCCGAGCGGTACCTGTACTCCGCAAAAGAAAAAAAAAACACAGCCGAAAGAGATCGGCGCATCACTATATCATCGATTCGTACGCGGTGCCGCATGCGCGACAGCAGCTCGGTCAGTCTTCAGCAGCTCTCTGTCCAGCAGGCTTTTCTTCTCAGCCAACCTTTTCACCAATAACGCCGTTTTCACCGAAAACAATTACACTCCCCATCAATGCTAGCCGTTCCACAAAGCAAGCGTCGTTTTCTGTCGGCCTCTATAAGTTGTTCCATACTCACAAACCAGGTCTGCTGGGAGCAAGTGCAGAAACTGCGGTCGAGAGTGATCCAGCTCTCTGGTGCTGTCGTCCGCTAGCCTTTGCACCCCGTCTGTCGCGTGGATTTACCTGCAGGTTGACTATCCGTGAAATCGTCATCCGCAACCACGACAAATACGGATTCGGTCCGCCGCATAAATGCACCATTAGCGGGTTACCTAGCATGCGTCTGTAAGGCAATACACGCATGCGCATACTAGGACACTTTGTTGATGTTGTGGCTGATGATGATGATCATCATCATCATCGTGATGAGGATCTAATTGTAGTGAGTTAGGAGCTTTACACCGCTCGCTCGTTACACAGTTCAAATGATGTGACGTCTGGAGCTGTGATACTTCCTATGCCACACGACGTTGCGTCTGTTAACTTGATTCCTTGCCAGAAAGCCCGCCATGGCGGTCTAGTAGTTATAGTGCTCGACTGCTAACGCCAAGTTGTCGGGATCGAATCCCAGCCATGGTGGCAGCATGTTCGATGGAGGCGAAAATGCTTGAGGCCCGCGTGCTTAGATTTAGGTGCACGTTAAGGAACCCCAGGTAGTCGAAATTTCCGGAGTCTTCCACTACTGCGTCTCTCATAATCCATATCAAGGAAAGAAGTACAAATTTAAGGGCTCGTTTCTTTGTTAGACACAATATTAATGAGAATTAACCGACACTGAGGCAGAGGAGAGAATAGGGGATGTTATTAGAAGTAATTGTAATGTAAATGTGAAGAAAAGAAAGTGGACGAAAAGATAACTTGCCACCGGCAAGGACCGAACCTGGGACTTTCGAATAACGCGTCCGTTGCTCTATAAGCTACGGCGGCGGTCATCCCTGTTATGTTATCGTCCACTATTCTTTCTTCATATTTACATTACAATCAGTTCTAATAACATCGCCTATACTTTCAATGGCATCATTCTGGTTAGTTCTCATTAACATTGTGTCATAATTATACCGTGGTTTTCAGGCGTCAAACCCCAACTATTATATTACATTATTATCATCGCCTGACAAGACGCCTCTAAAAAGTGTTTATGCGAAGTAGTTTGAAACACTGACTTGACACTGTGGTAGAACGCATGAATGCCCCGTAGAGTGTCTCCGTTAGATTCAGGCGCCAACCTGTTTTGTTTGTTTGTTTGTTTGTTTGTTTCTTATTGTCCGCTATAGGGGCGACGAAGACCAGCGGCGGCGGGGGGACAACATTGCCACTAAAATCGGCTGTTATTGTCAGCTCATGAAAGCTTACGTTGCAAACGTTGAGCTAGTTGGTGGGATTCAACTCTAGAATAAGACAGGCGTGCATACACGGGCACGCACACACAAAAAAGGAAAAAAGACAACGCATACGCCGCAATCAACTGAATGATTGCGCTATGGTGTGAAAGAGGTTGCCAGATAACTTATCTGTAATACTCAGCAAGGCAGCGTTTCTATTCAACCTCACACGTGTGCAGGGTGGGTCTCCACGATAAATTATCGATTAAGCATGCTAGTTCTTGTTTATTCAAGGTAATACAACGCTTCTTCAGGTGATGCATTTCCACTAATATATCGGCAAGTGTAGGCTGAATCATTGACGAGTTTCTTCTTCCTCACGCTTGTATAACACGACGCGATCGACAAATTTTGCGCGTGCTACTTTTTAATTTTGAAAGTTTGCCCAACGGCATTCGGAGTTAAATATAAAGACTTACAATCGCTACAACACCACGCAATATTAAGCGGAGTATATCCTGGTTAATTACCTTATATGTTCACGTAGAGAGAGAAGCTAGGAAAAGCAAGGAGGCTAATGTTCAAGTAATCTCTGAATATTACAGTGGGCTCCACGCTACCTTACATGTGACCGCAGGTAAAAAGCACGTTATACACTAAACCAGTACAGCATATAGTAAATTTTTTCTCATCATACACATTTCAAACAAATGATACTGGCCGCGTGAGAGCGCAAGGAATTTGATGCAGTACTTATTATCTGTTCTCCGTTGACGAGTTGAGGAGTTATAGAGTCTTTTGTGAACTTCACTTTCAGCACACAGTACACTGTGTTCTGCTGGAGCGCTTACTGGAAAGATATAAAAAAGAGCACGCCTCACATCTTGGCCTCTCGAAAATTATTTTCTCTATGGAGTCCTTGATAACATTCTAAAGAACTTTTCTTTATGGGACTGTAGTTCAGCCTTTCTTCAGGGGACAATTAAAAGGAAGAATGACAGCACATTTATGCTAAGGCGACTTAATTTTATGTGACTTTTATTCATGGGTCGTGTTACCACTAACTCACAGAAGCTTAATTTCATATTCAAATATGGCAATGTTAGTGCGAAAGTGCAGGCTGGAATGGAGCATATCATTTAAATTTACTTGTTCGTTGGGTCGCGACCGAATAGTTTGTTGTTATAGCAACAGGTGCTTCGCAGGAAATCCGAAATGATTGTACCGAGTGACGAAAATAAGTGTCTGTTTCACGCACGTCCGACTGCTGATTTGTTGTTCTGGACATTGTCAAATGCCTCCATCTGATTTTTAGTTTTCTTAAAGAGTCGAATCCAAAAACTGTAGGTGGGCTAAATTTCAGGGAAGCGCAAGGCACGCCTCAATGCCTTTTGTTTACAAAAATATATGTAATCAAAAGGAATCACTTCCTTACTGTAACGTGGACTCAAAAATGCAGTCGAATAATAAAAACCAAATGCGGCACCTATCGGAATCAAACTGAGCCAGATCCACTAAACCAGAGCTGCGTCAACATTTCGTGCTCAAAATAGCTCATGGCCCATCTATTTTGCATGTGACCTGGTTGTTTTACTATGGTATTTTTGTTTTATAAAATGCATCTCTCCTTATTTCACTTTTGCCCATTTGGTAGTTACTCAGAGCCGATTTTTTCACCATCGTTGCCATCCAGTTAATCCTCTCTGCTTCTCTGACTTTTCGTTTAACGCTCTTTGTTGCCATACTGCTTACACTGGCAGCCGTATATTTACTAGTAGCCTGCTAGTTCTTTTTCTCAACTGTGTGTCAACTCTCTTCCTATACAAATAACAGAACACCTTCTCTGCCCATCTACTCCCTTTCATATTCCTTAGCCTCTCTTCGAACCTTATTTTGCTCTGAGCTTCCTTCGCTTCAAAACTTGTCCACCCCATATCGCCTTCTACAGGCTCATCCGTGTTCTTCCCGTGAGCGCCCAACGCAAGGCGTCCCACAGTCCTTTGATTTACATCCATTCCTGATTGCACCTCTGACCTCATGCGCACCACTGAGTTCCCAAAGGTAAGTCCCGGAATCATTACACCTTTCCACAAACCACGAAGCACCTCGTACCTATTGCATCCCCACAACGCTCTGTGCTTCATTATTGCAGCATTCCTCTTTCCCTTTGCTGCCGAGGCTTACTCCGAGGTACTTGTGTTCGCTTACCTTCTGTATTTCTTGGCCCTGTATTGACACCGCCTGGTCATTGGGATCACTGAATACCATCAATCCACATTTTGTTACACTAAATCCTAGTCCAAGAGCTTTACATTCCCCTTCCGCATATATCTGCCAGCCGCTGTATATCATCTCAACTGTCCGCAAATAAGACAATATCGTCCGCATAAAGTAAACCTGGAAGCTTCTGCTCAATCATCACGCCGCCTTCTGCCGCCATGAAGCGAGCGCCCTTGTGATATTTAACGGCGAGAAATGTTACTATTTGCGTATTTGTCATGGACCGCCGTGTCATAACCGCCGGAGTGCGAGCTCTGAGCAAACTCGCGATCTCGAGAAGCTCGGGCCATCCTACGCAGCACCCCAGCGATGCAATTGTCGGTTCCATTTCATATCGCTCCGCTATACAGCACGAACAAACACTTGTCCACTTCAAAGCAATGCTGCTGATGCAACCGCGGTGTTTCACGCTCTAGCTGTCAAGTAAAGCGATATACGAAAACCTGCAACTTATCCGCGTGACTTCACATCATGCACCTTCGGGAATTTTTGCTGCCCGCATTTGTCACATGATATTCTGGATATGAAGCTGATGTGGCTGTCACGGTTCGTGTTTGCGCTAACACTTCCGCATCCTGCTGTAAAATTTGTCATCGGCGTATCAGTTAGGAAATAGGCCATTCGCTCACATGTCAAGGGAGAATACAGCAACTACGTGCCGCATATACTCGTGCAATGGTCACACCAATATAATAGCCTCACACAGAACTTCGTTAAAGAATATCTCCACCCCTCCTCCACCACCTAGAAAAAATATTTTAAAATGATTTGAAAAATAAGCGGCACCCCTAATTTATAAGAATGTTAGCAGCATTATCCGTCGTGTGGTGTGACCATTACGAAGCTTTTCTTTGTTTCTTTTTTTTCGGTGGCAAAACAAGGATGCCGTAATCTAGACTGGCGGTGCAAGGAGATAGAACGAAGAAGGGAGACCGGATAGAACGCTGTATCCTGCGCTTTATCCTGTCTGTTTTCCCACTTCTTGCTACTTGCGCAGCAAGTCCAGATTTCAGAATGAACCAAGTAGTGTGCAAAGAAGTAAGAATGCCGTGCCGAGTTTTTAGCGCCTCTCGGTAGAAGAAGCACAGCTTCCGAGAATGAGTGGCAACAGCCGTGGTGCTGCCGTCCACCAAACAACATGCATAGCTTAGTAGTGTTTTCTATCGGGCTGGTTGGTACATGGCTTATGTAGAATTGATGGCGCAAATACTCAGACAGGGACGAAGAAACAGAGACGCGGACAAGCGCACACGTGCAACTAACTTTTATTCTTCCAACAGTTTGCTTTACAACCCTCAGGCATGCGCAAAAGACCAAACAAAATACAATATCACGACTCAAGCTACACCGCTTAATCAAATGCCTATCAACAAGTATGATTATATTGAATAAACATAAGAAATATTCTCTGGGGATACTATGAAGCCCATGAAGTACCGACGGCTGAGTATAATACACCATAAGCTTGTACTGGCTCATTGCTACTTCGCTGGCTTGTTGATTGACAGAAGGTGCTCGCTGGTATGGAGTAAATATTAGTGAGAATACCTAAGGTGAAACGTACGCTAGCTTGTTCTTCACGATTCTCTGAGGACAACAGCGCTATCGACCCGATTTTTTATGCGCAAAAAAAAAGAAGGTGCAGCCTATCAACTGATTAGTTGCACACAAAATCAGAAACTTTCAAATCACAAACACGAAAGCACAGTCGTCGAATCACTTAGGCAATGGAGAACGCATGTCATATTCCAGACCGCGACAACCTATGCGAAATCTCTTTCCACCATTGCATGTTTTTTAGTGACAGAATATTCCTTCCTCTACCTCGATTAGCCCATCCCTTTCGTGAAGTAAATAGGCACTGTTTAGTTTTGTATTGCCGCTTGCATCAAAATCTACATGCACAGTGAAACTGTCCACATATAGGTAAATGCGCAAATGGTACAGGACGCTTCAACCTCAAAGCTCGGTATTTTGTGTGATTGCAATTGTTTCTCACGATTATTTTCGCACATTCAGACGTGCGTTGGACATTTTAGTCTAAAATACATTCATACAAAAAAATGGTTCATGAGGATACATCGAGCCCAGACACAATTTAGAAGTTATATTGTGCCAAGAAATACCGTTATTCTAAGGATCACTTAAACCGAAACTTATGACATTTTCACGCTATCATTGGCATAGGTCGGCAAAAAAAAATGTGGAGCTCATGCCGACTGACTCAATAAATATATTTTGCCCTCATACCTCACTCGGACTCCCGACTCCTCAAAATTTTTTCTCAACCGGGCTCACTCGGACTCGGACTCAGAAAGTTTTTCTCAATCGGACTCACTCAAACTCAAACCCACCTGAATATTAATCACCCGGACTCACTCAGACTGAAGACTCACGGCTCAATCTGAGTCTGGATGAGTCTGGATGAATCGACTCACGTTTGCCCACCTAAGGTCATGGGTATTGCTACAAAACCGTGCCCTTCGTGCAAAAAAACTAGCATTTCACATAAATGTCTTTAAATTTGCGGCACAATAAACCTCAGAAACACCTGCCCCTATTTTCACTGACTACACAAAATCAAAAGAACAGATATTTTGGGACAGTATTCTCAAACACCATGGCGAGAATACATCTTTAAACAATGGGCCATTTGTCATTGCTGAACCTACATTAGTGCATAGAGCTACACTATAGGATATATGGCGAAGAACAGGATGGCGAATGGCACAACTAGCAGAACATGTGTTGCTTTGATTTTCCGGGGTGCTGCAAGACCCATAGAGTTAATATAACAGACTCTAGAGGAAAAGCTGGGCCACTAAAGCTATAACCACGCGAGCGGCGACATCTTGGAACATTGTCACAGTTGCCATTACAGTAATTTACAGAAGCGCTAAATATGGCTTTTGAAAACACTCAAATTCTCGCAATAAAAATAGTAAACAAGCGTGTTTACGTATTATAAACGAATAGAAATTGTTTGATGTTCATATCAACTACTTTTAGGAAAGATACAACAGCTATTTATGCAATTTACTGCACGCGGAAAGTAGCGTTTGCAGGTTTGTTTACTAGATGGCGCCACCATTCTTGTATCGTGTCAACATTTCTGAGCGTTGCCGCGCAGCTGCTGCCGATTGCGCCGGCTTGCTTAAGTGCGCGTTTTTTGTTGCCACGAGCTAAAAGCTCGATTTTATGTGACAGTCTCTTAACTGCGATGCAATAGAGAGCCACGAAACAAGCAAAAATGCCAGGGGTTATTGCAGCATGCAGTGGCGAGTGTGAGTGAACGTCACCCGAAAGCTGAGTATCGTTCCATCATGGCGGCTCCCGAGCGGTTATAGGTTTTATTGCATGGGCCCTATGGGGAGCTTTTCCTCTAGAGTCAGTATATTAACTCTATGGCAAGACCCATGCGATCGGCATATGTAGCCATAAGTTACAGCATCTGTGAATATTGCACAAACGCTGCATCGGGCCCACATCTGGGACACATATTGTAAGCACAGTTTCGAATACTTGTGAACAACATCTCCACGCTGTTTATCTAAAAGGACAGACCGGAAAAAATATAGTAATGATGCAGTGCTATAAATTCCAATAGGAATCACCAAATGAAACAACCCTACATTCATGCAGTCCTATGACACATGCTTTTCACAGACATTTGTATAGCTTAAGCGCACGTGATTACTATATTTGTCATAACGGCGCCCTATTTATAATATTCCATAACTAATGATGCGTGGAACACAAGACTGCTATTAAAGAATATTACATTTTTTCATAAGCATTTAAAGCGTTCTCTAGCGAGTAATCCTATCCCTACAATTCAGAATATTGCAATGCACATTTTTAGAAAAAAATATGTTCGTACTGAAACACGATGAAGACTTCTATGATTTTTTTTTACGTGTGAGTGGCCTATGAGACGGAATATAATTTTCCTGTTGATGATGTCTTCGTTTTGCGCGTCTGCGATTTGTCTAGGCTCTTGTTCCCCCCCTTTCCATTTCTCCTTGCACAGCAAACAAGATGCTGGCATTCTGGTTAAATTCCCTTGCTTTTATTTAATTTGTATGTCTCTTGCTCTGGGAGCAATAGTAATGCTTTCTTGAGAAATGTGCGAAGATGTTTATTCTTGTACGGCGCTAAATAAGAAAAGTCGACCTCAATTGCGTCGCTTCGATTCATTTCATTGTGGCAGTCCCCACGCCTGTCTTTTCGCTAACCACTAACAACATGGACCGCTTTTTTTTTCTTCTTTTTTTTTGTGTCGGCACGGTGCGTACTCCAGTATTTCAGACGCAAGTTTTGCCAATCCCGGCTCTGTGATTTTAAACTAGCTATAAACAACCTGGGCACGTTCCGGGTCGGGCCCGGACTGGTTGTATTCTACCCATTACTACTACTACCACTACAACTACTACTTCTACTACTACGAAAAATAATAATAATAACAATAATATTAATAATAATAATAACAGCGACAACAATATTTTCTGGGGTTATACATGCAAAAACTGCGATATAATTACGAGAGAGGCGCTATTCGACCCAACCCGCCAAGGTGGTCTAGTGGTTATGGGGCTCGACTGCTCACACGCAGGTCACGGGATCGAATCCCGGCCGCGTCGGTCGCACTGGCGATGGAGGCGAAAATGCTTGAAGCCCGTGTACTTAGATATAGGGGCACATTAAAGAACCCCAGGTGGTCGAAATTTCCGTAGTCCTCCACTACAGCCTCTCTCATAATCATATGGCGGTTTTGGGACGCTCAACTCCAACAATTATTAATTATATATTCGACCCAGTAGTCCTTGAGAGTCAAGAAAGCATGAACTAGCTCTTGGTTGTCTTAAAGATAATAGGCACTAAGAGATTATTTACAAGATGCAGACTGCACTACGTCAGATTGGCTGACGAAGTGGCTATGTTTAAAAAATTTCAGAGCTCTTTTGCTATGTTAAGGCGGAAGACAAGGGAAGATGTCTGTTTTGTTCGATTGTATTTAAAATTGTCTTCATTAACGTAGTGACTTCCCTTGCAACGTCATAAGTTACCCCTTAATATTGTGCTTGCCACTGCCATGTATCAAGCTACTACTAGTAATAACTGTTGGGGTTTTATGTCCCAAAACCACGATATTGTTATAAGTGACGCCGTAGTGGAATACTCCTGTAATTTCGACAACTTACAGTTCTTGAACATGCACGTAAATCTTAACACACAAGCCTCTAGAATTTAGTCTCCATTGGAGTGCGGCCGCCGCCGCTGGGACTCAAACCTGCAACCTTAGGGTCAGAAGTGAAGCATCATAACTAGAGACCGGATTTTAGGCAAATGCCTATTTTTTTCCTTGGGATCCTATCGCGTCACTTTGATACATGAGCATGAATTAGGGGTTAAAGAGGGCTTTTTAGTGTTTTTATAGTGCCTAAAAATGCCTATTTTCGGGGTTTGTGCCTAAATGTCTATAAGTGCCCATAAATGCCTATTTTAAAAAAATTGGTGCCTATATGAACGCTATTTAGCCTCAAATTTTGCTTTCGAGTACAGTTTGAGACCGTAATTCATGTTACCGGGCAAAATTGATGTTTCGGAACTTTATGGGATACAAAAACCTAGTTCTTTTGTTCAAGAAACATCCGGGAAGCAACCGGTAGCAGCAGTGAAATGGGACGCGCCGGCCACCTTACCCCACCGCACTGACATGGCGCGAGCGGTTGGAGCAGGGGAGAGGAAAATACGCTATTTCTGCAACCGTAAATGGGAGCACGTCCCAGCGTGTACAGTGGAATGGGGAGAGGCAAATAAAGGCGGGAAGAGGAGAGGGGAAGAAGAGGAGAGTGGCGTCTATGGCCGAGGACGTGGCGGGCGGCTTTTACCGCCGGTTTGCCAGTCCAGTGTTCCCATGGAATTGAAGCACCTCTTTGAAGACTTAGGCGTGGTGGGGGGCAAGAAAACAGGAGGTGCCTGCGCGCAGCAGCAGGAATATGGAGAACGAATGCGAAACCATGGAGTGCCGTCAGGGCAAAGTAGAAAGTAGGTAAAAAAAATCAGACGTGCACATAGCTTTTCTTTCGTTTGTAATTTACTCTTAAAGGGCGCTTCACCAGGTCACATGAGAAATTTTAGTCAGACACTGGAAGTGTTTGCGTGCCCAATGAAGAGCTTTGTACCACAAGAACTTTTTAATTGGTTCATTACGAGCCGCGAAAGCATGATGCCAGTAGGTGAGCTTGAAACCATTGCCACTCGCAAGCCAAATTCTTTCCCTGCCCTCTTCGGTATCAGAGAAACTCGGAGCCGGAAGGTCACACGACGTTGACGCATCAACACGCCATGCGCACGCAAGATTACACTATGTGCACATGACATGCCCAAGCCAGGTCGTGCGCACAAGCGGTGTTGTATCGTTTCGGCGTTCGCTCTATAGTGTACTGCCTGTTTCTGTGGGATGGATCCGTCTATGCGTTTGGAGGGGCTGGCATGGATCCTGTATCCTTACCACGATACAGCGCGTCGCACTGATGGAACTACTGTAAGGGACGATAGACCAAAAACATGCTAAGCGTTGTCCGGGCTGGCACCGGCACGACGCGGGAACGGCGAGAACACGAACACAAAACAAATATAGGCAGCTAAGTCTCGCATCGCTCTCGATTCGAAGAAAAAAACTAAAGAAAAACGCGCGCACATTCCGTTTGTATGTTCTCATATTTCTATTAACTTTCATTCTTCTATTCAAGCAACAGATTGCACAAATTACACATGCAGCCTCGAATTCTCGCTGTTTCATGTACTACTGGGACGTACGCAGGACCATTCGTTGTTGAACTTCACCTCCCCACATTGGTGCGCGCGCCCGTCAGATCAAGGGCAAGCGGCGTTCAGTCTGACATTTCACCTCTTTCCGGGGAGCGTATAGCGTTGCAAATATTGGCAGACATGATCGTTAGCGCAGTGCATGCATTACACTTCTAGCTCGAAACGCTCAAACCTGGTAAGGGGCCCTTTATGGTGTTCACACAAAGAGGAGAAATTGACCCTGCGCTATTAGACCCGGCCAATACGAGGCTAACAGAACCTTCTGGCCTTTTAGCGGTCTGGCTATTGAATACTGTGCTGCCCTTCCCAGCCATGCCGAAAAGAAGCAGACCCAGGAGCGTGTTTATTCGATGGTGGACACTTAACTTACCATTCTGGACGATAAAAGGAGAGCCCTTGTTCTGGAAACCGTGCCCGAAAAGGGACCATTGCATGGCTATGTTAAATCATTAACGCCTTTGTGCCATCATAAAATATAACGTTTGTTTACTTTCCTGTCGTAGACCAGGTCGCGCACGTCCTTATTCGAAAATTTGAGTTTTTGTAAAACTTTATTGTGCCTATATTTACGATTTTGGGGCCTTAAAACTGTGTTTTTCCTGCCTATTTTTGGCGCCTAAAACGCGATTTTTAGTGCCTAAAAATCCGGCCCCTAATCATAACATTAAACCACGGCCACGGGTTGGTCAAGAAAAACGTGCACACGAACGGAAGGTGTGGTGACACTAGACTTTCCTAAACGACATTTTTTTAGGAGGGGGGGGGGGAGGGTTGGGAGAAGGGGTCACGTTGGTGGTGCCGAACCGGGGCACAACTCCCTTAAGCGACAAGTCGCGACACGTTCCGCGCACCGGCAGTTCCTCAGGGCACTTCGATGACGCACACTGCCGCCTCGTCGCCTCCGCACAGTCACGCTGCACGTAGTCACGCACGCCGGAGTTGTTGGGAAGGTGTCCGAGGAACCACAGACGATCACATACACGTCATGGGTACCGAAACGGATTCCCGAACAACTCCCATTCAATGAAGTCCCGTTAGTCTGATACCCATAGGCGTGCGCACTTTGGGGGGGGGGGGGGGGGGGGCGAAGGTTCATCGCAGCGCCCCCCTTCCCTATTAAGTTAATGTATGACCCCCCCCCCCCCCCATCTTAGGTGACCCTCTGCACCCCTCGTGCGCACGCCTATGCTGACACCAACTCGCCCACGGGCATTTTTGGCTTCGAGATACTGAAGATCATGGCGGGCAGTGCGTTTGCGCTGAGCTTAATATATACGTAGCGTGCAAAATATTCAAGGCCGCCTCTATAAGCGCACAGTAAACGTGAAACAGAAAAAGTTTCAAATAACACCATTTTCTAAAAAAGGTATTAGAGTAGTGCATTTGATGAACAGTGGATACCAATCCGGCTGAAACTTTAATTGTTTACAAAAGCATTTTCGCTGTAGAGCCATTTGTATAAATGAGAGGAGTCATGCCAATGCTCGAAACTGCTTTGTAAAAAACGGTCTGAGAATCTCATGTGGTGAGACTAGTCTCCTTAACGCATGCAAGATTGCGTGGTAGAATTGTAGAATCGCACTAGGCTTCAAAACATGCGAATCGCGCAAGGAGTGGATGGTTTAAAGCTGCCCACCAATTCCAAAGCGTGCAGCTGCGCTGGTACACGTGGCACCTTGTGGACGCGCAGTGAATACTTCGCCAAATTTCATAAGGAAGAATTATGGCGTAGTGGGCACTTCTCAGCCGTACTTGCCGTAGACGTTTCATAGGATAGTTTGAAACGGCCAATGTTACGCGCACAAACGCTTCTTTCCTTGCGGCATGGTTGAAGGCGATGCGCACGGGGCCCGATTACGCCATCGCGTTCAACGCTTGAAGGCGAAGCTCCAATGTCCTCCGAGTTTTTTTCCCCTATGAAATCCTTTATTATTGAATGTTTACTCAACAATACTCGTATTACTACTCCCTTTTTTTACGCCCTTTTTTTCTGATCACTGTATTAAGTCCTCTTTTAGATGTGAAGCATCTTATGGCGAAGCTTAATCCGGTGGTGGTGGTGGTGGTGGTGGTGGTGGTGGTGGTGGTGTGCCGCGTGCCCACCCTTACTGCGCATGCGCAAACAGTTAAAGAAAAAATAAAAATAAAAAACCTCCTCTCCCCCTCTCTCTCCTCTAGGCATCCCTCCCCACGGCAACCACACCCTCACTGCGCATGCGCCTCCCTTCCTCTCTCCCCCTCTTACACTCCCCCCCTCTCTCCATCCCTGCCCGCGGCGTCTAACTCCTCCTGCGCATGCGCGTCCCCCCCTCTCTCTCTCCTCTCCTACGCTCCCCCCCTCTCTCCTCTACGCATCCCTGCCCACGGCGTTCACACTCCCACTGCGCATGCGTGTCACCCCCTCTCTCTCCTCTCCTCCGCTTCCCCCTCTCTCGCCTCGCGACGCCGACGCAGGCAGCGTCTGCTAGCGAGTTTCTTGGTTGAAAAAACCGACTGCTCGCGCTGCACAACCGTTCACTGGCCATCCCGTATATATGGCAATGGATCTTGACCTCCAAGGTGGTGCCGGTGGAAGATTTCTCCTGTGCGTTGTTGAACAATAAAAATTCGCAGCGTGCGCGTTAACTAAAAGCGGAGTGCGGGTCTCTGTGTCCAGTCGGAGTCTTCTGTCTCTCATTGCCCATTAGCAGCGATTGGCATGTTCCAGTAGGAAACACCGCTCCATCACTGCGTGCTTTGCGCCTCCTCAGTTTTCTCTCCTGCGCAACGCTGCGATAGGGCCAGCGTCAACGCCACCGCCAGTGTAAGCGTTAGCGCCCGCTGCTTCACATCTACACATGGTTCCCTTTAGCGGGAGATGGTGTAATTTTTTTTCCGATAACATTGTGCATGGCTGCCAAGAATGAACACAAGAGCAACATAGCAAGTCAAAAGTGTGATGTCTCCAGATATCTCCACATTAATTTTATCCGTACTTTATAAGGAATAAATATGTCTGACACGACGCCGATCTGCGCCGTGTCATTTACAGCATATGGCACAATGCAAGTCGCAGTAGGACATTTCAGGTGGCCATACTCACACAAACATGTAAGCGAGGCTTAGCTCATCTACTTAATTTGAAATCGCAGGTGCTCTTTTTTTGGTTTTTCTGTTTTACTTTGTATTTTCTATTTTTATACACGTTACCCAATTACTGGAGAGCGCGCACCTTGCCGTTTCTCCCCTGAAATGACGACGCTTTCCACGAACGCATATAGAGTACTAGTAATGATGTGGATGTTGATTTCATTGTTGCGTGGGATTCACCGTACGCTGTGTCCGGGTTTATGTTAACTACTTCGGCGACCACAAAGAATTAATCTATCATTGACGCCAGTCGTTGGGATGGAGATGAGCCACCAGGCGTCAACGTAGGTGCGCCCACATCAAACGGCGCTATAGCTGGCAAACGCCAGCAGATATTGTGTAAGCTCTCATTTATTAATGTGGAGTGAACATTAAATTACTTTTGTAAAGACACGTTTCTCTTTTATGTTATACCGATTCCTAAGACGAATGGAGCTAGCATGTTTCTTTTTTCCTTTTTTTTTTGGGGGGGGGGGGGGAGAGGGGAGTTACTAGCGTAATATGCGTTCTTTATCTTTCCCATCCTATACTTGTCAGCATTATTAGTGTCCGAGTCGTTCACCATGGCTTTGAAAATATGCAAAACAGTCGTAAGCTGGGATAGTTGTTATGGATGCATAGTAATCAACAGCGCGCAAATAAAAAAAGAGAGACAAAAGGAAGAACGTGCCCTTCGCATGCTGTTCTTCGTTTTGTCTCTCGTATTTATTTCCCGCTGTTGATTGCTATGAGAATAGGCAACATTGAATTAACTGCTGTCCGTCTTGCAATGGTGTTATCAAGCACATGCCTACAACGGACAAAAAAGGCACAGTTTTCACCGCAAGGACGGAGTAATGAAAGCGATAACTACAAAGTGGAATGCCATATGAAGAAAGGCCAGCAGCTCACTCTTTCAGCAAACATGACCGCTGCAACGAGCGAAATCACCTTCGTACGCACTATTGCTTCAACTCAAAGTTTGCGATGAAAGCACAACACGTGGAAAGTTGTGAGCCACCTGATGCACTTTCCCTTAAGAGATAAGCGCGTGAGCACAGGGCATCACAGCCCTGTAGGTCAAAATACCCAGCTGAAGGCGCGTAGCCCCCCCTCCGGTGTAAGGCGGGCGGGGAGAACACATTGAAAGCGCGCCCGAATCCCCGGTCGTGCACTTCGCCGACGGTGTTGGTGAAAACCCGCTGACAGTGTTCATATAATTGCTATCGGAATAAAATCAGAATACGGGACAGGCAGGCTGACAGCTGCCGCCAGCAGCGGTACAATACGTGCAATAAGTCAATGAAAACAAGCCAGATAATCCTGATATTTTTAAACCAATCCATTTTTTTTTCGATACAGCAGACATTTAACAAATTTGCTGTATCGGACAGGGTAATTTTGCTTGGTGCTTGTACGACTGAGACGGCCGGAAAGAGTGCACTTGAGTGTGCCTGTAGTAATTGTTGGCACATGGGTACAGTGACAGCAACCTAGCAATGCAATTTTCCTTTTCGTTCCAAGTTTTTACTGGCGACCTTACGGCAATGAAACTGTGGAATACAATATGTGGTGTCATGACGCGCGTATCCGCATGATGCCTTGCAATAATTACACAGGAAATCAGCCGAAGTCTAGTGGTTATGGTGCTTGACTGCTGATCCAAAGGTCGCTGGATCGAATAACGGCCACTGCGGACTCATTGCGATGGAGGTAAATTTAGAGGCCCGTGTATATAGATTTAGGTGCACGTTAATGGATCACTAGATGGTCCAAGTTTCAGGAGCCCTCTACTAAGGCGTCTCTGATAATCGTATGGTGGTTTTGAAGCGTAAAAGTCCTACAATAATTATTATGATTACACTAGAATGCAAAACGCTTGTGGAGGTGGACGTTGAGAAAGGAATCATTCATGGATGGCAATTAAGCGCGCGTAAGTCTTTCTGATTGAGCTGTCTGTCGCTCGGAGTCGCGTAGTCTTTGTCCGGTTCGGGACATTCCTTCTCGTAGATTCCCAGCGGAAAAAGATTAGCTGAAGAGGCTGGTGGCCGGAGCGGCTAAGTCAAGACACGAGGTGCAGTTGCTCCGCAACAAAAACGCGGCGTGTCGCTATATTCCCGCTCCGGCTACCATTCGCTTCATATAATTTTTTTTCCGCTGGGACTGTGCAATCGGTGTCAAATTAAGCACGAACAGCGGAGCGCGCGCCGTAAGCATTACAGAAGGTGTAGTGTGCGCCCTCCAGTCATCACCATAAAGAGGTCCACTCCGCACATCCGGTCTGGCAGCACGGCACGATTCCCATATAGTCCCATGTTTTCGCTTCTGTTCTAGTTCTTATATTCGAAACAAGGGCAACAAAAATAAAAGGAAATAAAACTGAAACGACCAAATGCTCTCGGCACGCCCACGCCGGCCCCTATCATCACCCTATCAGAACTAGAACGCATGCAAAAATATTGCATTATAGGGGGAGATCGCGCAGTGCTGCCAAACCGGATGCGCGCACCTGTCATTGGTGATGACTGGACGGAGCGCACAATACCGTCGCTAATGCTTGGGCCACGCGCTCCGCTGTTCGCGTTTCATTTGACGCTGATGGTACTCACAGCCGTCGTGACGCCCGGCTGTGATTTATACATAATGAGAGTCGTACTCTGCTATAGTGAAGGCGTTTGGTTGAACCATGGCAAGCAACTAAGGTAAATCTTGAAAGTATACCGTTCACTGCGCT
The DNA here is from genome assembly GCA_030522465.1 of Rhipicephalus appendiculatus. Taxonomy (NCBI): domain Eukaryota; kingdom Metazoa; phylum Arthropoda; class Arachnida; order Ixodida; family Ixodidae; genus Rhipicephalus; species Rhipicephalus appendiculatus. The sequence goes on along the minus strand of JALIZH010016302.1, from coordinate 18,067 downwards.
GCGGTGGTACCGATTTGTTGGTCTCTTTCTAATTAGTCTCCCCGGTCACCGTTCTTGCCTGCTTTACTAGTTTCCTGGCATGCGTGTTTTACGCATCCTTCGAAAGCCGTCTCACCCAAGGTCTCACCAAACAGCGAAGTTGGGAAAGTACAACTAACATTACAGTTCTGCAGAATGTCTGAAACAACACAACGCTTCTGCCACAAAGGATGACTGACGCTCCTAACGTCAAAAGTCCGGCTGTCTGTAATGAAATGACCGTGGATACTGGCACGCCCATTCTACAGCCCCAACTCCCAGAAAACGAATCGTGTGAGTCTTGACAGTCTGCTAACAATCACGAAGCTGTTGTTACTCCTTTGCACTCTGTAGGCTTAAGTCCTTTGTAACCACAATTGGTTTAAAACTTCCATTATGAAAAAAAAAAAAGAAACAGAAGCTAATTATGCGGCGTTTTTCTTGCCGCTTCCTGCCTCGTATTTAACGTGCATCTGGTTCGATAGTTCAATCATCCTATGCTCTCTACGCTCTGCCCAGAACAAGTAAAAAAATGCACGCACCCACTTATGTGCACCTGCAAAAACTCATCCTGTCCTAACTCAATCAGCTGCCTCGCTGTTCGAATGAAATAGGAAGCAAAATGACAGAGGGACGAGAATGACGCCGCACACGTGGCTTATGCGCTGCGTGCCAAGAGTGTATTTCGCGCTGTTCGCAGGTGTGAAGTGAGTGCACTCCAGGATCACGTTTGCGAGTCACTGTCTGTTTACGCCCGAGTCTGTTGCTGTACGAATGGATTCGGCAAGTTCGCCAAGCTTGGGCGCTTCTGACTACGTCATTTTCCTGTCTCTCACTGCACTCAGCCTCGGTAAGCGACATCATCTATCTTGTTTATACTGCTGCTAATAAAAGGGCCGTCAGCTCCCTCTGTACTACATCTCCCCAGCTTCGTACTTTGTAATTTCCCTTAGCAGCTGGTGTATGAGAAGTAAAAAAAAAGAAAGAGTGAAAGAAAAAAAAACATGTTTATTCCATCGTTTGCTGCATAACAATAGAGGCTAAGGACTTCATTGAATTTTTTTTCTAATGTAAAACGTTAGAGAATGTCATGTTGAACTATCACTGGTTGTTCACATGCGTCAGTTCTCAGGGCATCTCGTGGGTTACAATACAAAGTGTTTCGCTTGAGTAGCAGATTACCCTAATTTCCAGGCAACCACGCGCCGCCTTTAAGCTGCTCACACGCAGACCATCTGCTGACTTGTTCTCGCACTGGGGACGCTTCGTAGCCAACTCAGCCTTGACCTTCTCGGTCTCTTGCTCGGTCTGATTCTCCATTTCACTGCTCGGGTTGGTTGCCGACACGTTCTCGCAAATGTGTGCCACTGCGTCGACGGCGCTCTTCGGTTGCCCGACAAGAATCGCGTCACTTTCCGATATAACCTTGTTCAGCAGTTTCTCAAGCTCGTGTCCATCCCGCTTTTTCTTCATCCTTTTCTTCGTTTGCTTTTTCACAAGCTTCCTTGCCTTTTATTGCGATAGCAATTATATGGACACTTTTGGCTGGTTTTCGCCGTCGGCGTCGCCGCCGCCGGTGTCCGCCGCCGTCATTTGCCGTATATGTATATGTATATATATAACCGGCCCCGCCCGTCGTTCGTGAGCGTGAAAAGACGCGAGGGGGGGGGGTCCCTCAAGCGACCTTCGATTTTACGAGCGCGGGCGCGAGCGTTATCTCCCCTTCTCGGCGGCCGACAGCGGGGGGCCGGTGTACCCTTCTACGTGCTGCGCTCTCAACGCGAAGAGAATGTGGTGAGCAGTGTTTCCCTGGAGCGGCCGCATGCTCTTAAACCAGCGTTTTCTAGAGCTGCGTGAGATCGGATCCAAAAAGAGTTAGCTGCCAGCCTCACTTCGTATAACATTACAATTTGTTGCTATCGCATTCATTGCTTCACCCTTGCGGTGAAACTGTGACTTTTTCTTCGTCCTCATCACCTCCATCCGCGCAGTCGGCAGCCCCCTCCCAGTCCGCAAGGCTGTCTCGCGTCGCCTCATAATCCTGCACGACGCCTGCCTCCGTTCCGACCTCGGCGACATCGCGTGCGCCCTGCCTCTTTCTCGCCGCCCTGGATCTCGCCTGCCTCCTCCCTGACGATCGCTACGGCCAGAGTAGACGGCTCCGCACTCATACTCCCGAGGGTTTGCTCGTATCCGCCGACGTTGTCGGCATCCGGTTCCGCCTCGTCGCACGAGCCCGCCTCATCGTCGGCGCCGTCTGCGCTCACCGCGACGTCAGCCCCGGTACGCTGCTGCGCCGCTCCAGAATGAGGCACCTTCGCGGCCGCGTCGTCGAGGCCCATAGCGCGCAGGGTCTGTAGGGTTTTCGGGGCTAGCCGCAGCCACGAGAACCCTACAATATATACATGCTACAAATAAAAATTATTAAGGAGAAAAATTTTCCGAAACTGCCGCCTCTCACTCCGCAGCGCGCTGTATAGATTCCTTCAGCATACTAACTGCGAGCTATTTATATACACCAGTTTCCGCTGGCGGAACGCAAAGCTCGGAGGTACTTCATCCTGTCCGTTGTCGTCTTCGCGCCTTACACATCAATATGCAATACCAACACGCCCGATTCTGCCATTCTTACATCGTCTCTGCCGTTCTATCAAGCAAATGGCGGGGTGAAATAGCTAAAAAACTTGGTAAGACACCCAAGTGTCATGAGTTAAAACAGAATGAGGAACGCGAACTTCTCAAGCAAATCAATCATATATGTATGCAATTATTGCGAATCAGACAGTGAGTAATTACTGTAATGGATAATGTACTCATTTCTGTGTGGTACAACGCCCAAGTAAGTTTTGCTTCATTAAATGCAAATTTGCGTTGTAAAGATTTGAACTACGTGTCTTAATGCGAGTGCTACATTTTGTTGGCTAAGGCAACTCGACTATATGTAAGGTTGCGAGTCAATGTGGGGACGCTCCGACGACTGCGTGGTTGGCGCTTGACAAATTCCAGTCAAGCGACAACCGTGGGTTACAATACAAAGGAGCGCAGGTTTAAAAACAATGTTTTTAGCCTAATATGTGGAGGAATGGAATGGTAAAGTCACGCCCTCAGAGGGAGACAAAACCGTAAATTAGAACCCATGTAGGCTCCCTATTATTGAAGCAATAGTCTAGGACTCCAGGAGTATAACCCGAGATGTTTACAGTTTTCGCCAGTCCTAAACTCCCCAATGCTTAACGAAGTGAAGTTACGTCATGGTCTACATTCTCCCATCATATCTGGCAATTCTACGATGGCAGAGTCGACTAATGACTCAGGTTAGAGTGTCTTTCAGTTCCAAGTTAGCAAAATAGAATGCCGATGTAGAAAAAATGCGGCTTGAGGTGAACTTGTTGGAAGCTCTCATCACATTATTTGAGATACGTTTTTGAATTACACGTTCACTTGAGACCGGGCTTGATACTGCTTTGTGTTTTCACAAAGAGATACTTAATGTTTAAGCCAATGTCCTTCAGAGGGACACAGTACATACACTAGTTAGAGGAGTGTACGATCACTCCTGTTAAAGTTATCGCTACTGTCAAACATATGGACAAAGTCTGTATTGATAATACATATACACTAACCTGTCAGCGAACTTTCGCGTTATCAAAAAATAAATTGACGTTTTACTGTTTTCAACACTCACACATTCAGTACAAAAGTTATTTCTTATTTATATTACGTTTAACAAAGCAAACAAGCCCTTAAATTTACACTTCTTTCCTTCGGGAATTTTGAGGCAGTCAGGAAACGAAAAATTCGGGCTGCCAGAGCAAATATGGCTGCTTCGATCAGGTGACACAAAAAGGAATTTTCGGTTACACTTTACTAGAATTGTTGCAACGCCTTGTAATTACGTATCTGTGATGCGCCACCGCTGATTTGATCCACTCGAAACAAACGTCGGACTGACGTTTCGTCCTCGTAACTGCCCGCCTCATTTGCTGAATCTGTCTGTCATGTTCACAGCTTATCGGAGACCTTGCGTACCTAACACGTTTCAGGTATATGAGCCACGGCATTCCAGAAATAATGAGTCCCCACGCCGTGTTTGACATCTGTTCTCCGCTGTCTCTGTTTGATTTATTTCACACGAAAGCTTACAGCTGCCTAAGTGTCAGGAAGTGCTTTTCCACATTTTTATAGCCACGAATACGGTATTCACCAAATCTTTGCAAATACGTGAGGTACAAACAGATTTAAAATGAAGTCACTACTTCAGTCACTACTTCATGGTCCATTGCCCGCATTGAAATCCAACGCCAAATTTGTATAGTTGCACGATATTTGCCCATTCCTTACCCCACTTTCACAAAATTACAAGTTGTGAATAATCAGGAAATATATAGAGTTTCTAACGAAAAAAATTTATGTGAACGTAAAATGTATTATTAATGGCACTTTGTTGCTTTCGTGTGTCTCTCATCAGAGGCTGCCCTTTCCTAGGTTAAACACCTCACAAACGCATTACTAATTTTCTATGTTGTTAAACCATTACTGTCGACCGGAATTGTGCATGGATAAAAAATGAACAAAACAGATGCCACAGTAGCGCGGCATACTAACTCATTAGTCGACTAAAACTCAGGCAGTCCTGCGAGTCCCTGCTGAGTGAGCCGAGTTAAGCAAAACTCTGACTCGTCTCAGCTCGAGTGGGTTAGGCTGGGCGAACTTTTTGTGAGTTTGGGTGAGAGTGAACCCTGCCGAGCAGCATATAGGCGATTTTGAGTCCGTCTGATTAGGGCTGTCCCAGTAAGGCAGATGATTCGTGCAGATTGAAAAGGACATTTCTGAGCATGAGTCCGAGAGAGCCCGGCCGAGCTGAATATTCGTAAATCTGAGTCAATGTGTGCCCAATTCAATAAAATTTTGGTGATCTTGAGTGAGAGTCAGCCCTACACAAAAAAATGCATTGGTTGGCTGAATCTGAGCGAGGTTCATTTATCACGTCGACATGTGCGTGAAACTATTGAAGTGATAAGAGTGTTTTGTGCCTATACCATTTTAGAACATATTTTCTGCACACGAGAAAGAAATTGTCAAAGTCACTTATGAGCTAAGACGCTATGTTTACTAGGCTCTTTCATGTAGTGTGCTGTTGGAGTTCCTTGAAGTGAAAAAGCACTGCTGTGCAGTTTTAACATGGTCTTTGCATTCATAAGTGGTACTCATCCATGATGCGAGTATTCGGTAACTGTGAATGGAATGTACGAGTCCTGGAGAGAGAGAGAGACAAAGAGCGGTTATCCATCAAAAAGATTTTTGTGAAATGGCCGGAGCCCATTTAGTCCACGGCCCCATTGGCGTCGGTCGCCCAGTAGACTTAATTCATGGAGGACTGCTCTTCCGACAGGCCTGCATAAGCTAGTTGGCTATGCCCCCCACTTTTATCGAACGTTCGTTTTATGAAACGGGCGTGATCCAGAATCCTGAGCATCGTTTTGTAGTGTTCGGCACACCGCTGTACCAAAGCCTCTTGGCTGTGTAGCGAGTGGTGATCATGTCACTTCGTAAGTTAATATGGGGCGAGGGACCCTGGTTCTGAATGTTAGGTTAGGTGCAGCTTCCTCTTCACTGAGTTGTGGGTGAGGGGAAGGATGCTGTTTTCACATTCGGGCGTTAATCATCAGACATATTTGTTAGATATGAGTTACTACGGCAGTTTCCGACACTACCCCAGGTAAGACTACCCGGGTTATAATTCATGCAGCTTGGGAATCGGTCAATTCGTTTCCCTCCAGAATTATGTGATCTGGTAACCATACGATGTGCTGGTGATAGGTGCATTTCTTTCGGTAAAATTATGTTACACGCTTTTCTAACATAGCCCCTAAGAAGCATGCGACGTGCTTGCTGCGAGTCTGTGATTATGGTGATGCTCTTTAGTATGCGTTCTGCGTGAGCAAGGGCCATCGCCACAGCGAAAGGTGCTTTTGCCGCCGGAGGCCCTGCTCTGATGGGTGCCAATAATTGTAGTTGGGCTTTCGAGTCGACAGTTGCCACTGGGCGCGTCTTGTTCTCCTTGTTTCGCGCCCATTTGGGTGTGGGTTCAGATGCACTGCTGCGTCCATGTATAATTTTCTGTACCTGAGACTATTTTCAAGTTGTAATATGCTACGCTGCATGTTTTGTGCCCTTCCTTGTTTTATTCCCGGAGCATGGGGGCTTCTGCTGTTTTAGTTCATGTTCAGTTTTGTAGTCGTACTGCGCGTTTGCTGTTGTAATACGGGTGTAGGGGATACGTGTCATTGCCAATATGACATGCCCCGTGCGAGGGTACCTGAGGTTTTCCATCTGGGAGATAATTGCGAATTGTTTCAGCTCATCGAGCGCATTATGTAAGCCCTAAAGCCTACACGCCCTCTGTGAATATCCCCATGTGCAGTTCGAGAATCGCTTTATATGCCGATTTTTTTCCGACAGTGACCCGCCTTTCCCTTTGATCACTAAGCATTTCGTAGCGCAGGTGGTTCGATAATCGACCTGTCACTAGTGCTTTTCTTCTACAAGCTATTGATGAGAAAGTTCAAATAATTGTGTGTTCGTGCTATGACATACGATACAAATAATAATTTGGAGTATCCCGGCGGATGTGAATTGGCACCTTTAGCTTTGACGCTCTCAATGTACTAATGAGGTCCGCTGGCTACATGAAAGCTCCCTATGTCCAGCATTACTGCCAACGCGTGTGTTATGACTGAAAGCAGGCGATATACAAAGCATTAGTGAGCATTGCCTGTTTCGTAACTTTCAGGGCTTTTTTTTTTTGCTGGAAACAGCGCTATGGCCGAGCCAAAAATTTAGCTATAAAAGAAAGAGGACATGAGTGCCGCAAAGATATTTGCTCATTTTACGGCAGCACGTAAAATGTGCATAAACATTACAAATCTCATCGAACAGTCTATTCGCACTTCGTTGAGTAGAATGAGCACTTGATTAGTAATCAGGAAAGTAAAGGTGAGATTACTCCCTGTACCAATATTTTGCGCCGAATAATAAAAAAAGAACGCGTCCAAGCGCTGTGATATTATAGCTTTTAGAGTACTTTAGTATACCTTTCGTACACCTTTCGTATACCTTGATTCCTTTGGTGCATAAATATTTTCGCAGCCTTTTAAGCTTCTTCTTGCATACCTGCAGAATGTCATGCGCAGTTCTACCAGTAAAAAGTTAAGGAATATCAAGAGCAAGCTGCCAAATCAGTGATGAAATGGCGACCTTAAGCGTGAACTCCAGGCATGCATCGTTAGCTGTTGGTTGCTTTTGCAATGATTGTGTTTAATAAGTTATTGTTTTGTAAGAAGAGTGTAACTTTGATATGAAAAATGCGCATTTCAGTAGTACAGCGAAAGAAAAAGTTATGCGGACCCCACGCACTGTGGAAATGGGTAAACCATGTGTTCGTGACCAGCGAAGGAGAATAACATATGACAATAAGCTCGTGGCGGATTGCAATAAAAGATGCATATTACAGTCGCCATGACAAACATTGCAGAGAAAGTGGTAGTTTTATTAGGAGCGAAGCTCCTTAGGCCGGCACCCGTTCGCCGTTGAAGCTCCCTGGCACGGTGCCAGCTGTGGCGTCTCCCCCTCACGCGGGAGGATAAATGAGCTTTATGAGCGCTGGGACGCGGATGGCGTCTGCACGATGCGTGAAGCGCGAGAATACGAACGCATGCGAGAAGGAGGCAGATTAGTCTCCCTCTTTCTTCGTCTCTGCGCTCTCCCCTTAAACTGGCGAACGCGCGTTGCGGCACCCAGCGCAGCAGACGCTCTCCGCGCGCAAACAAGGCGCAAGGCGCAAAAAAAAAAAATACTGACGGCAGATCCACGAGGTGAATGATGATGAGATTGGGCGAAGCTCCTGGAAGTAATCATCGGTTAAAGCGTGCAATTTCTTCCGTTAATTCGCCCGATAAAATTGACGTGAAACGATTGATTAAATGTTTTATCAAACTTTTATTGCTGGTTTCCGTTGTCCTTTCATTATGACCGCTTTGCGGTCGGTGAAATGTAAGCTAAGTGGTTCTTGCATACGAGCACACACCGACGGCAACGAGCATCGTCAACTACAAACCTGTATCGCGATATGGTTTTGATTATAAAACCATTGCTTTAGAAAACACCTGGCGTCTTTCGTTAAGCAGCTGGCGTGTTTTCGTTTTGCATTAGAAACATCTGGCGTCTTTTCGTTTTGCTTTTAGAAAACATCTGGCGTCTTTCGTTGGTTTATTTCATCAATCAACGGCGTTTTGAACAAAATTTTTATTGTTTAATCACGCACAGGAGAAATCTCACCAGCCACTACCTTGGAGGTAAACAATGGCTGCTACTGGGAATGGGACACAGCAGAAGTCGGCTTTTAACACTTCTACTTCTACTAACGTTTCCTACTGGAACATGCAATGGCTGCTAATGGGGAATGAGAGACAGAAGAATTCGGCTTTTAGTTAACGCGCACGCTGCGAATTTTTTATTGTTCAACAACGCACAGGAGAAATCTCCCACCGGCACCACCTTGGAGGTCAAAGCGTAAGACTTGTTACGCACTACGACGAGGGACGATCGGGTGCCGCTTTAAGGAGCTTCGCCCCTAAAACAGTTCGCGTTTTAATGTAGCCAGCGTTCTCCCTGTGCCACACGCACACCCTGCTGCCATGAACGACTACAGTTTCCTCCGTGCTACCATCTCTTCTTTCCTCTGACAGTAGACCCATTGCGGGTTCGACAGTTTCGGTGAGTACTGAAAGTACGACCTACCCGATGGGGACACCTTCAGCGAAAGCGACTTTCCCAAGATCATTGGCATCAACCGAGACACCGAAATCACAATCTGCCTTGCATCCTTCGAATGGTTAAAGAGTTTCAAAACGTACATAGTCACTTGCTTCCCATTTCTAAGGAGCTTCGCTCATCGGTTGTATTCGTACTCGGAACAACTGCTAATTTTCAACATTAAGGCATTATTAATTTCTGGACACGACGCACGATACAGTGATAGTACGATGATGGAGGCGCACGAACATGTGTAATTTCTAATCTTACAGTGACCCTTGCGTACCCCTTCTTTCTCTCTTGGACTGCGTGTTTTAAAGCACGGGGCGTGATTTTTACAGCGGAGCTGTTGTATAACTGGGCGGCATGACAGAGAAGTGTCCAGGGTAATCACGCTCATAAAAGTAAGATGAACGGAAAGACAACTGCAGCCGGTAGAGACTGAACCTGCAACCATCGGATTACGCACCCGATGCTCTTACCAATTGATTTACGGCGGCGGTCGTCCCCTTGTGCATTATTGGTTATTTGTGTGCATGGAAACCTGGAAGTATTAGTCAGCGCCACTAGCAGCCATGACGGCGAGTGGGGAACGCTCTTTTTTGTTGCCAGATGACGTCTTGTAGCCCGTGAACTCTTTAACGAGTGCACAGCTGACCAACAAGCCCTCACATACTGTCTGAAGTCTTCAAGTCTGCCGGAACGAGACCGTCGCTATGAATGAATAAAGGAAGGAGGTTTTGAGGGCTGGTTTTTGTCTTTGACAAAGTCTTATTGAAAACCAGCAGATAAAATTCACCGCGTCCGTTTAACGAACTCTGAGAATACCACCGGGAGAAACCAATGCTTTTAAAGACGATAGTCTTTCATGGGATACTTAAACGGAGAAATTTTGGTCTGTTTCTCTGTTTGTCGGCACGTCACACGATTCAGCTACTTGGCCAAAGTTTAACCACTTTCTGTACGCCCAGCCATCTTGAACAGTCGTTTTCGTGCATACTTGTGAACATTGTCGATCAAAAAGCAAATATTACGCATATCTGAGGCGCAACAACAATACGGAAGTATTAAGTGGTGTGTTCTTTTATAGAAAATACATAGATACTTAATTCTAAAGACCCTAGTGTTTCTTAGGCTGCGCTGAAAATGCGAGCTGCCTCGCAAAAGCGAAGAGCCGTCGTCTATCTCCGAGGTCGCGCGAAGTGCCGCGTGTTTCATCCGACGCACGATAGCTGGCGCAGTCTGCCGTCGTCGCTGCAAACAAGAGAATCTCTTTTCGTGGTCGCTCCGGTCGCTCTGCGCGACTTCTCAGCTTTTTACACGGTGCCAAAAACACCGCGCTTGCGGCGAGAAGACGCTTGGTCATGCCAGGACGGAAATGGTCGAGAACAGCATCACAGGTGGCCGCGGATGAGACCAGGACTCATATAGTACGACCGGCAGAAGACTATCGTCTTTCGATGACATTTGCAGCGAAGCACGCAGATACGCGGCCAATTTTTTTTTTTTTGTGAGAGGAAACAGTCCTGCAACACTGGCCGACACTGCCATCAGCACAGAAGACCCTGTAAGGATTGTTGCGCTTCTTATGGACAACTGGGCTTAGATATAGACTTCATAAAACTAGCAGTTTTTCCGTGTACGAATAGAACCGATGAGCGAAGCTCCTTAGAAATGGGGCGCACGCGGCGTTTGGCGTGCTCGGCGTTTCACTGTCCAGGCAACGGGCCAACCATTTGGGGGGGGACGACAAGGTGAAGCGATGGTTTCGCACGTTCGCCTGTTTGAGGGGAAAGGGCAGAGCGGAAGAAAGAGGGAGAGGGAGACTAATCTGCCTCCATTTCGCATGCGTTCGTAGTCTCGCGCATTGCGCATCGTGCAGACGCCATCCGCGTTCCAGCGCTCATAAAGCTCATTTATGCTCCCGCGTGAGGGGGAGACGCCACAGCTGGCACCGTGCCAGGGAGCTTCAACGGCGACGGCGACGGCGGGGTGCCGGCCTAAGGAGCTTCGCTCCTAATAAAGCCGGGGAAGGTGTAGGAGAGGTTAATTGTATAGGGAAGGCTGCACGTTCGGTCATTGCCGGCGGTAAGTTGTCTTTTCGTCCAGTTTACTTTCTTCCCTTCTGTGTCACAATTATTACAATACACTTCAAACAGTACAATGAACCTCCCCTATACCTTCTTTGGCTTTATTATCTTCTGGTTTTCGTTAAATTTTTTATATGTAATTAGAAGCGATGTTTGGAAACATTGGTAATAGTACATGACTACTTCCGACTGGCTAAAGTAGCATCTCGGCATAAATCTGGCCCTAAACTCGAGGTTAACAACTATCGACAAGTTTCATTACCATATGCGAGCAGCAGGTTCTGTTAAGATATTATCTATAAAAGGATAATATTGAATTTAGAATAAAATTACACCATCTCCCGTTAAAGGGAACCATGCGTAGATGCGAAGCAGCGGGCGCTAACGCTTACGCTGGCGGCGGCGTTTACGCTGGCGCTCATCGCGGCGTTGCGCAGGAGAAAAATCTGGGGTGGCGCAATCACGCAGTGATGGACCGGTGTTTCCTACTGGAACATAGCAATCGCTGCTAATGGGCAATGAGAGACAGAAGACTCCGATTGGACACACAGATCGGCAGTCCGCTTTTAGTTAACGCGCACGCTGCAAATTTTTATCGTTCTACAACGCACAGGAGAAATCTCCCACCGGCACAACCTTGCAGGTCAAGATCCAGTGCCTATATATACGGGGTGGCCAGTGAACGGTTGTGCAGCGCGAGCAGTCGGTTTTTAAAGACGATATTCTTTCTTGGGATACTTCAACGCAGAAATTTTGGTCTGGCTGTCTGTCTGTCCCGACGTCCCCTGATTCAGCCACTCGGCCAAAGTTTAGCCACTTTCTGAACGCCCAGCCATATTGAACTGGTGTTTGCGTTCATACTTGTGAAAATTTTCGATTAAAAAGCAAATACTACGCATATCTGAGGCGCGACATTAATACGTAAGTATCAGGACGTGTGTTTCTTTATTAGAAAATACATAGATACGTAATTCTAAAGACCCTAGTGTTTTTTAGGCTGCGCTGAAAATGCGACGCTGTGCACGAGCTGCGACGCTCTGCACGAAAAAGCCATGTGCCGACGAGAAGGTGCTGCCGCTGGCAGCGGCCCTTGGTTCAGCACAAGCTCATGTTTTTCCATGGCGTCCATATCTCGCGCAGCGCCTCTATTTTATCAATGCCAGCCAGGTGCGGCCGATTCAACATAGAGTAAGCGCTGTCTGAGGCAAGGCAAAACATAGTAGTATGGCCGGCACACGACTATCGTCTTTCGACGGACATTTGCAGCGAAGCACGCAAATACGCATCCAATTTTTTTCAATCAAGAAACTCGCTAGCAGACACTGCCTGCGTCGGCGTTGAACGGTTGTGCAGCGCGAGCAGTCGGTTTTTTCAATCAAGAAACTCGCTAGCAGACGCTGCCTGCGTCAGCGTTGCGAGGCGAGAAAGGGGGGAGCGTGGGAGAGGAGAGAGGGGGGAGGGGACGCGCATGCGCAATGGGGGTGTAAACGCCGCGAGAGGGATGCCTAGAGGAGAGAGGGGGGGAGCGTAGGAGAGGAGAGAAAAGGGGGAGGGGACGCGCATGCGCAGTGGGGTGTGGTTGCCGCGGGGAGAGATGCCTAGAGGAGAGAGAGGGGGAAGCGTAGGAAAGGAGAGAGGGGGAGGGGATGCGCATGCGCAATGGGTGTGTAAACGCCACGGGAGGGATGCCTAGAGGAGAGAGAGGGGGAGCGTAGGAGAGGAGGTGCGTGGAGAGGGTATGCGCATGCGCAGTAAGGGTGGTCACGCCGCACACCACCACCACCGGATTGAACTTCGCCATAAGATGCTTCACATCTAATATAATCTACTATACAGCGGCAAGATTGTTTCCGTTCAGGATTGCCTAATGTTACTCTCCTGAGATAAGCCACTACATAGCTGAAGCAGTAAAGAATAGGAGCCAAATTGATGCCATATTTTAGATTTTCCAAAGATATTTGTTGTTACCCGATAGAGACATTGTTACTAGATTAACTCCCTTTAGAATACACGAAAAAGCAGTTTTGTGGATGAAGAACCATCTCGAAAATAGAAAGTAGTGCATATCACTAAATGATTTTGTGTCTGAATACAATAACGTTTTTTTAATGCGAATGCATTTCATAGTCGGGCTATGTCAGGCATCCGGCGTTGTCCAGCGTTGTCCAGCGTTGTCCGCGGAGGAGGAGGAGGAGGATAGGTTGAGGAGGTAAGCGCCGGCAGGTGTTAGATGTGAAGCATCTTATGGCGAAGCTTAATCCGGTGGTGGTGGTGTGCGGCGTGACCACCCTTACTGCGCATGCGCAAACCCTTTAAAAAATAAAAATAAAAAACCTCCTCTCTCCCTCTCTCTTCTCTAGGCATCCCTCCCCGGCGGCAACCACACCCTCACTGCGCATGCGCCTCCCCTGCTGCGCTCCCCCCCTCTCTCCTCTAGGCATCCCTGCCCGCGGCGTCCACACTCCCATTGCGCATGCGCGTCCCACCTCTCTCTCCTCTCCTACGCTCCCCCCCTCTCTTCTCTAGGCATCTCTGCCCGCAGCGTACACACTCCCACTGCGCATGCGCGCCCCCCTCTCTCTCTCCTCTCCTACGCTCCCCCCCTCTCGCCTCGCGACGCCGACGCAGGCAGCGTCTGCTAGCGAGTTTCTTGGTTGAAAAAACCGACTGCTCGCGCTGCACAACCGTTCGCTGGCCACCCCGTATATATGGCAATGGATCTTGACCTCCAAGGTGGTGCCGGTGGGAGATTTCTCCTGTGCGTTGTTGAACAATAAAAATTCGCAGCGTGTGCGTTAACTAAAAGCGGACTGCGAGTCTCTGTGTCCAGTCGTAGTCTTCTGTCTCTCATTGCACATTAGCAGCGATTGGCATGTTCCAGTAGGAAACACCGCTCCATCGCTGCGTGCTTTACGCATCCCCCAGTTTTAAATGCGAATGCATTTCATAGTCGGGCTATGTCAGGCATCCGGCGTCGAACGGCGTTGGCGTTGTCCGCGGCGAGGGTGTAGTAGCGGAGAGTGAGTGGAGAGGAGGAGCGCGCTCTGGTGCGTGAGGGCGCTCGCATCGCGGGAGCTCGGCGGAGCTATATATGAAAAAAAAATAAATAAAAAAAATTTAAAAAAATTTAAAAAGAAATAAAAAAAAATAAAAAAATAAAAAATAGAAAAAATAAAAAAATAAAAAAAACAAGAAAAGCAAAAAAAAAGGCGCTGTGCCGTGCTCCCGACCGAGCTGCAGAAATTAGGCGCCTTTTCCTTCTTCGAACCACAACCACCATATATAAATGGAGTGAAGCGCGCGCGAAATGCATTCGCATTTCCTCACGCTTCCCTTCGGGGAGGTGGGGTTTTTTTCTGGTATACCGCAAGGCGCAGTTTTTAAAGGGGCCCTGCAACACTTTTTGAGCATGGTCAGAAAACGCTGCCGATCGGTAGTCGAGGCTCGCGAGAACACGCGAGTCAAATATTATAGCGCAGCACGCGGTCTGGAATTCCCAATAAATTCTTAAAGTCAGCTAAGAACTGCTTCCTCTTCTCTCGACAAATGACGGTACAAGCTCAAAAATCACTCGTCGCAGCCATTGTATCAGCCATGGGCTGATTTGAGCATGGCGCGCTCGGTCGTTACTGGGGCCGCCGTAGGGAGGCCGCGACTTGGCCACGCGTGCGCGCGCGTTGGCGCTGAAAAAACGCGTATTCGAAGAAAAAAAAATAGAGAAAAAAGTGCTCAAGGTCACGAGGCGCGCGTGACGTATTTTCTTTCCCCGTATCATCCCAGCCTGCCTAGCCTCCAGCGCTTTCGTCGGGACGAGAGAAGAGAGAATGCAATTGTAGCGTGCTACAAATCTTTGTAGCTCCGTTCGTACTGGACGGATTCTACAAATTTTTGCGGCGGTGAATTCGTGAGGCAATAAGCTCCTTTAGTGAATTCCATTCGATGGCTACTTGGAAAAGTGTGGCAGGGCCCCTTTAAGCCCTCCTGTTCTTGATCTACAACAGGGATATTCCTGTTCCATCATGCGTTTATCCGCGTGTACAGGTGTAATTATTCGCTGATGATCGCGTAGTGTGCACAACAGTAAATAGCAGGCAGGATCAAGTAAAACAGAACAATTCCTTACATTCGATACAGAACTGGTGCAATGAATGGGTTATGAAACCGAATGCAACTAAAAACTGCGAGCATTTCCTTCACGCACAAAATGCTCTTCAGTTTCTGTACAGAATAAATAACAACCTGCTCAAAAAGTGCGACTTAGTAAAACATCTCGAGGTCACTCTTACAAGAAAGTCAAACTGGGAACCTCATATAAATAACAGATGTGAGTAAGCTGCACTTTTTGAGAAATAAAGGTAAAAAACACATCTGCTACGTTCAATTAAAGGTATATAGACCTCTCATTTCACCAGCTTTAGAGTATGCTAACAAAGAATGGGCCCCGCACCAGACGTATTTAACCGAAAAATTAAAACGCATACAGAACCTGGCAGTGCGGTTCATATATTCTGAATATTCACGCCAAACGAGCATTACGGTCTTGAGCGCAAGGGCTTACATCCAACCACTAGAACAACGCAGAATGGTTTCTATACTCACATTTTTATGCCTACTAAAGATGTTGGCATTCTGCGAAGATCCGCCATATCATTATTACCTGAAGAAGCCCTTTTCCAAGTCCTGCACATGTCTTTAGCACACCCACAGTGGCTTCACCTCATGACGGTCTTGCCGTGATACAGTCAGTAATCCAAAACCTTCCTGCAGGTACTGGCCTGTACATGTCTCTGCGAAGAAGTGGCGCGCAGAAAAGCAGGGATGAGGCCTTCCTGGGAAGCCGAAGCATACGGGCTCTTCCTCTAGCCTTGTCCATGCTGGCATCAAGCATTACCTCGGCGGGCATCATTGCCTTTGTAGCTCACTATTACCACCACGGCTTCCATATCCTTTGGGCCATACCTGTCTTCATACCAGTGGGACTCATCGTGACGTACTTATTCCTGCCTGTGCTGTACGAGTTGAGGGTCACTTCCATATTCGAGGTGATGTAACCACGCCCTGATTTTCTTCTCATCTTCTAGCTTGAAGAGTGGGCTAGAGGTTCCCGTACAAGAGGCCGACTGATCTTTTCTGGTACTACTGAGACGGGCCTCGACACGCGGAACTGAATTAGTTGTCTTCACTGACTGACCTTTCCTAAAGCACTGACGAGACTGTGAATCTATTGGTAGCTAAGCTGCATTTGCTTCTCCTATTGAGAAACCAAGCGCGGCATTGTAACATTAGTTCTCACCACGCCGGCACAAAAGCGAGCCGGTTACAGCCAAAGAAAATGACAGAGCTTGCGCTAAGCACTAAGCCACGCAAGCCTGGAAACAGCAAAACTGGAGGATTCTGAAGACTAATCTGGTTGCTTCTAAGTTCTTCCTAGGCCTTAGCTAGGTGATTCTGGTAGTATCTACGTCGTTGCTAGGCTTTGGCTTGGTGATACTATGCTGTTTCTACGTTGATTCTCAGCGCAGAGAGGTTCGAGTTGAACCACTTACAGTCACAGACAATACAAGAATCTCCAAACTCCAGAGACAGAAACTCGCGCTGAAACCAAGCGCTAGCACCTTCTCATAGATGTACGGGCACGTCGTCGTTGGTGTAAACCTTCCATCACTTCGGGGTCTTCTCGCAGCCGTCGTTGCCTTTCCCGATCCCTAGTGTTGGGCTAACTGTTGCCTCCTTTTTTTTGATAGGACAGTAGTGATCGTCTTATGAAACGTGATACAGCATACATATTACGGCAGCTTAAACAGCTTCGGTGTTGAATATCTGGCAGTAGCTGTTTGTTACGCCTTGGAGTCAATATCGACCTGCCGCTGCGATGGCTCAATGGTTACGGTTCTCGCCTGCTGACTGGAAAGATGCGGGTTCAGCCGCGGCGTTCATGTTTTCACAGAGACGAAATGCTAGAGGCCCGTGTACAATATGATGTCAGTACACGTCAAAGAATCCCAGGAGGCTTAAGTTATCCGGAGCACTCAATTAAGGAATGTCTCATAGCCTGAATAGTTTTGGCATGTTAAACAGTATAAACCAAACAACCATCGTGTACGAGCGCACTCTATCGAGGAGAGTCAAGCAGGCTTTTTTTATTACTACATTTGCTTTTTATATAATTTGGCCCATGCAAGGCAACAGATAATCAAGCCGTGAACCACACGAAGGTGAAAGATACGAATGAGTTTGCCCCACTGGCGAGAACTAGTTATCTTTTCATTTTTCTTGGTTAATCATTTACGCAATTATTTATGCATTTCAACTATGCGAAACAAGTATTTAGGCTATCCATTCTTTGGTTTTATTATATCCTGCAAAGCGCATGTGTGAAGGAAAAAAAGACAATTTTAGATTCCATTGCTCTTCTCGCTAATTACTAGAGGTATTCAATCTGTAGTTTTACAATGACGGTTTAATTAAGTGCTCAGCTAACATCACCTGGATTTGAGGATTGTGCCTCAAAAACGATTAATCGTGGGTTGCGCGGCCTCTTACGTGTGCACGAAAGCTTCTAGTGCCACATTATAGAAATAAATTATCTGAATTAAGGCTCCAGCTGTGTTCGGCGAAACAATGAATTAGGACGAAAACTCAGTGACTGCCAGAGACGAAGGTGTAAACACATGTTCATACATGTAATGCTCACATCCGGCCTATCAGAGCGCATGTTTTGTTGAACGGTTGTAACAAGCGCAGGCAGCAACAACTGCAGATAAAGTACCGCTTGCCTCGCTCAGCCCTCTCGCGCAAGTGGTGCCGTGAGCTCACGCGAATCGAGCACGGGTCATGGTGCCATGCAGAGACTTTCTACGAGAAGAGTTTCCATTTTGGTCTCCATTGTCAGAACATATATTTACGTAAAACAGGTACGAACACATGCGCAAAGCAGTCTCTCCCACTTGCTCTCGTCTGCCCGAGCTCAAGCACATCTTGCATTACGGCACGCTGCAATAGACCTGTCCCATCATATGATCCGCGCATACTTCGAGTTTCCTCAAGTACTTCAGGAAGTACTGCGTGAACAGGCCGCTCGAAGTAGTTGGAGCTGCGTGCTCTAATACCCGCATTTCCCACGAATCCTCAGCGTGTACCACGAC